>JAJTUV010001586.1:0-298227 GCA_021653895.1 Mastomys natalensis | reverse complement strand
TAAAAAAAAAATGGTTGGAGTAAAGGGGAACGGGGAAAAGATGCTTCAGTGTGTAAGAGCACTTATTGCACAAGAAAAGAGAACTGCTTTAAACCCCAAAAAGAAATTTTTATAGAGCCCTGGTGTGGCTAGCACACCCCCTGTAATCTCAATTCGGGGACAGGGGGAGGGGACGGGAAACTTTGCTGGTTGCGGGTTTTTTAGTGAGTCCCCCTGTTCAAAACCCAATAAGGCAGGGAATGAAAAAAACAGGACACAGGACACCCTCCTCTGGCCCCCGCACAGACAACACAGGGGAAACATAATATACACATTTATGTTTTTCAAAAAACCTTTTGCCCCAAAACATTAACATATATGCACGAATGTGTTTTTTCATTGGAGTCTTTTAAATTGGGACTACAGAACAGAGGATGTAATTGACTAATTTCTTTTGCTCTCTCCTCATAAAAAAATTTACTTTCAAGCTGAATTAAAAAAAAAAAACCATTGGGCACCTAGGGGGATTCGTGTTGAAGTGGCTGTTTTCAAAAAAAGAAAAAAACCCCGGGGGCTGAGAAGAGTTGGGGAAAAACCAGATATTTGCTGAAAAACTACTACTGAGTACAGGGTAAGTTGTCCCAACATGAAATTTTCCCAAAGATTCCCTGTTAGCTGTGGGAGGTGGTTTTAAAAACCCTTAAATCCCCCCATGAAGCAAACAGAACCCCTTTTTAAACTCTGTATGTACCATGTCTGTCCTATGGCTAGATCCTTAGGCACTTTCGGGATTTTTGATTGAACTTTGAGAAAAATTGCTTAAAAAAATTTTTGCACAGTGGGTTTTTGCAGATGATTTTTAATATTTTTACTTGGAAAAGAAAAAAGGGGACGGCCCCCGGGGGAAAGGAAAGTACTATGGGCATACCCGAAAGAAAAACCCAAGGCTCCTCTTTCTTCACACCCAAATTAGCAACGGGCTTTGGACTTATTTTTGGGGCCAAACCATGTCACCATCTCCCTATGACTGATGGGAAAATTTTTTCTAGCAAAAATTTCATTTTAAATTTATTTTTTGATTTTTTTGCTACCCACTAGGGGCCCAAAATAACCTAAAGAAACAATTTAAGAAAAAGGAAAATATTTCTTTTGCCCCCGGCTTCAGAGCATTTCAGTCCATAGTCACAGGGCCCCCCGGGGGCTTGGACTTTGGGGGGTGAGAATGTGTGGAGGAGAAAGATTTTTTCCCTTTAAAGGGCGGGACGGGAAAGGCTCGTCAGTAAAACCCGGAAGAAGCATAAACCTGCCCCACAGGAATACTTCCTGCCAGGCCACTTTCAAAGAAAAGGGGAACCAGGGGGCCCCAAAACACAGTGTTTTCTGGCAAATGACTTCTGTCACCCTAAAAATCATCAAAGTTGATTTGGTTGATAAGGCGTCTAGACGGGTTTCCCCTATTTTTCCTTCTCTACTTTTGGGATGTCCCCTTCCCAAAGCTGAAATGCTTGGTCAAAGAAAATTTAACCCCTTTAAAAGGAAGAACGGGCCTTCATCAAGGATATAGGGGTGATGTGCTCCTCCCCTTTAAACCCCCCAAAACAAACTTCAGTATCCCGTACACAGCACTTTAAAGGCCCTGGGAAACATTTCCTATTAAAACCCTTTAAACCCAAGTCCACAGTGGAAATAGCGTGCCCTGATTTCAAAGAGTCGGGAAAACCCCAGCTTAGTTTAAACCCCCAAAGGACCCTCCATGAACAGAGACTCTTAAAACAACTAGTGCTTCTAAAAGGGGGGGTCCCTTTTTCCCCAAGCCCCCCTTAAAAAAGTAGACAAATCCCTCCATCCCCATGCAGTTTCCCTTTCTGTTTCTTCAGCTCCAGGGGGTTCCCTTGGTGTAAACAAACGGATGACTTTCAAACAGCAAAAATTTTTGCAAAGAAAGCCCCAAATTTTTTGTAACATGCAGATTTCAGGGTTGAGGATAGGAAAAGGGCTCAGTGGGTGAAATACTTCACCGTGCAACCCCAAAAACCCTGATTTTCAGACCCCAAAATTTACAGGAAGGCTAGGGTGTGGAACCCCCACATGTCTTTTTGGCCCCTGGCCCCTACTTTGAGACAGGATTAGGGGGAAGAGTCCCCTGAAGCCCCAAACCCCAGCAACTGGTTTTGCGCGGGGGGAAAATCAAAAAGGCCTGCCCCAACCCCGGTGATAGTCCACCACCCACACACACACACCACACACACAACAACAACACCCCCGAGAGAGATGAGAGAGATGAGAGAGAGAGAAGAGAGAGAGAGAGATTATTACAAAGAAGATGGGGCCTCCAATAGAGCCTGAGCAGCTGTGTTTATACAAATTTCAAGGAAATCCTACAACAGTTGGTCTATTGGCCACATAGAATAGCAAGGGCTGTGTGACAATGCTTCTCCAAGTACAAGCACAGAGTGAGTACGGTTACTAGCGAGGAGAAGAGCAGGGGAGTCTTCCTGAATGCAAAATTCCTAGCCTCACTTGGACCCATTTTTTCCCAGAATATCAAGAGGCAAAGGACTATGTCAGCCAGGAGTTTTAATAAGTATCGACAGCCCCATCTTCTCCTCCTCCACGATTTTCCGACTCAGGCTTGTAGTAGGCATGTGACCCGGGCACCTCATTATCATTAGTCTCCCCAGAAGGAGGAGCTCCACTTTCAGTTCTTCAGAGTTGAGAACATGGTCCACAATGTTTTCCAAACTGGATTGACCGCGAAACACTGAAAGGCACTTGATAAATGCCAAAAGAACTCCTGATGCCTGTGTGGGTCTCAGTGTCTAGATGTGGCCTGGTTTCGAATGCCCATAGGTTTCCAGTTGACCAAGCATTGGAAATTCTGGTAGGTGACCACATTTGAACATGTTGCCCATGGTTTAAGCTTAGGACCTGTGCCACTGCAAGAAAGTCAAAAATCCACCTTCCCATAGTGGGAAGGGAAACTTCGCCACAAGGATCTTCACTTGTTAACCCGCTCAGGCTTAGAAAGTATGACAAAATCTTCCAGACCTGTGTCTGACATGCTGCCAGAGGAAGACACAGGTAACAGAAAGACAAAGCTGAAGGAAGTTTGCTCTCATCTTTCTACAGGGATTTAGCCTGCCTGGCTTGTAAAAACATGTAGCAGGTTGGTAGGCATTACCAATATGCTAGATTAAACGGGAGAGATCCTTATTGTGATAGCAATCACATTGGATATAGATTCTGATTCCTTCTGTGACGCTGATTGAGGTATACATCCAATAGAGATTAACTTGAATGAGAGTTCATTGCTTACCAGGAAAATAAAGTCATAGTTTTAGAGTGGTGGTGCATGGCTTCTAATCTATCCATTTTGGGCTACGACAGGAAGCTGGTGTGAGAGCTATCTTGGGATATATAGTATTCTAGCTAAGCCTGACTACATAAAACTAAACCAAAATGCATACAATATGAACAATGTGTACATCTGTGTCCTGACAGCTTAGTGGCCTTGTGTTTAATGCTATCTAGACTAAACTCTCAAATATGAATTAATCTTTTTACTGGGAGGTCTGGAGAGATGGCCTCAGTGGTTAAGAGCTAACCTTCTTGTTCTTCTGGATAAGCCAAGATCAGTTTTCAGCATCAAGTTGAATGGTTCAACTAACTCCTGTGACTCCAACTCCCGGGATCTGAACCTCTCTGAGGTTGTCCTGAGTGTATGTTAATTTTAAAAAATTAAGAATGCTTGAGTCTGTGTGTATTCAGCCTGTGTCATAAAACCTGGGCTGGAGTTCCTCAACTCCAAATTTCAGTAGGGCAATATCAGACTTTCTCAAACCACAAAGTGGCAGACTTGTACAATTCTCCTGGCTACAGAAGGGACTTTCCTAACAATAGGAGGACGAGATTAAGCAGCATCAGTCAGAGAAGTAAGGTGAGAGCCATGGGGAGGAAAACCAGAATTCCCACCCTCAAAGCCACTGTTACCTTTACTTCTGTGATCTGACCTCATGGCTGTCCTGGCACCTTGCAATAAGACTCCTTTTTCACCCAAGAAAAGTGTTTTGGATCTCTGTGTATCTGTCTCTCTCTGTCTCTGTCTCTGTCTCTGTGCTCCATCCTCTCTGTCTCTCTGTATCCTCTCTCTGTCTCTCTCTCCTCCGTGTCTCTCTCTCAGACCTCTCTCTCTCTCATTTCTCGCTCTCTGTGTGCATGTGTGTGTGTGTGCACTCACTGTGTATGCACATGTAGAGGCAGAAAGTTTTGTTTGGTTAATATTTATTTTATTTATTGCCTTCTTCTTTAAGACAAAGTCATTGAACCTGGAGCTCATGTTTGTCTAGCTGGCCTGGCCAGCGAGTCTTTAGGTTTCTCCGTGGCTTTCTTTCCTTGGTGCTGAGGATAAAGCACCCTAATAGCTCCAGCTGCTGGAAACCCAAATTGCAATCCTTTATCGTGGACAGGAGCCACTCTGAGCTGTGGAGCACCCCACCCAACCTGGTGTTTTGAATCTTAAGTGTCCTCTAGGTTCATTTGTTAAAAACTTGGTTCCCAATGTGTTTGTCTTGGGAGGGTTGAGTTGGATTGGGGGTGTGGTAATAGTTGGCAGGGCTGAGGCTATAAGCAATTGGGCTTTGAAGAGGCCTTTATGTCACGAGGTAGGGGTTCTAGGCCCTCTGGTTCTTTGCATTCCAGGAGAAAGGGTAAGAAATTTGTTTTGCCATATAGGCCCAAAGCAATAAGACCACTCATCAGGGACAAGACCTATAAGCGCCCAAAGAAGTAATTTTTTCTTTATATCTTAGTTACAACCAGACATTTTGTTACAGTGATGAGAAAGCTGACTACATAGCAGAGGCTTTATGCCCTACTTGAAGGTCGAAGACAATTAATTAATACAGGACAATTACTGTAGTATGTTTTCACAAACATTTGTAAGAGAATTCAATGCCCTCCTGGGCAACCGGAGAGAGCTGACAAACCTGAACGTGCAGCTGGTCACCCCCAGTGGCAATCAAGTGGACATGGGATAAGTGACTGAAAGCAGAGTAAGAATGCGAGAAGTATAAAGGGAGAAAACCAAGTCAATCGACAACCATCCAAAGAAAACAAACCCCGAGAGGGCACGATAGGGTTCCTCTAGCCTGGATTGCGCTACTTAGCGCAGCCAGAATTAATAACAAGTTTTTGTCTACATGTGTTGCCATATGCCTGGTGTTTGGGGAGTTGAAGGTAAGGGAATTACAGATTCCTTATCATGTATTTTAACAAAACTGTTCAAAGATTTTAGAGTTGTTTTGCCCATTTTGTTGAGATGAGGATTGCCTAGGAATACAAAGCCCCATGTGAATCTCACCTAAAAGACCCTGAAGTCCCAGTTAAGATCAGAGTTTAGATGAGTCCTGTTATCATCAAGGAGCAAACAGTGAAAAGATTGTGGAGACAACAACAACCTAACCCACAAGCGAGGACCGTCCTAGAAACTGTCTCCATTCGATAATGGAACCAATACGAAAAGAAAACTCTCCACTCATGGATAACAGAGCGTATTAGCCAATGGTACGACCCATCGTCTGAAAAGAAGTCTCTAAGCCAGTATTTGCCTCAATACCTCAGATCACCTGACACATTCGAGTCTGAGGGAAGGACCAGGACCAGGTTTCAGTCCCTACTTAGTAAGATCATGGAAACCTGTACACCCCCAGGCAAACTCCTCACCCAGCCTGAACCTTGGTTTCCTCATCTGACAATGAAAAGAGAGCTCCTTCTCCGAATAGACACTTGTAACCCTGTAATTCTGTGCTATTTGCTAGGTGCTCACGGCAAAGGTGCAGTGCAGTGCTTTACAGCTCACTAGTAATTACATGTCTCAGCAGGAAAGCCAAGATCTCCTCCATCAGTTCAACCTCCCATTCCTGTTCAGTCACGCCACACCACAGCCCCCCGTTTATGTGTATTAAATTTATGGTATTGCCCCTCTGAGCCAGGGAGGAAGGGAAGGAATGTCCGATGACTGCATTCAGATGAGGAAATGCCAGCCAGCTGCGGAGTAAAGAATGTGAGAGGTAACTTTACCATACGCTCCTTCGGCAGACTCAGACCAGACTACAACACTGGGCAACTGGCTTTTACTTTTTTGTCTTGAACGAAAGTAAGGTACAGCAGGCTTAAGTGATATTTGACCCAAGTTTTCCTGCAACAGAGTCATGACAAAGATGACAATTTCCTGCTTTGGATCCATATTCCTCCCCCAATCTGAGACTGTGTCCCTTGAGTTGGTGTCTCATAAACTCCTCCAACTTGGACAAAAAAAGAAAAAAAAAAATCTCTCTCTCAAACTCTCTCAACAGAAACAACAACGGAGAGGAGGGGAAATAAGAAAAAAGAGAGAGATTGTCACAAGTAAGTTTAGAGGGAAGGTGGGGAGTACACTAAAAACTTCCGCCAAAAATCCAAGGGACACAGTCTCAGATTGGGAGGAATATTGGATCGCCCAAAGGCCAGGAAATAGACATCTTTGTCGTTGAACTCTGTTGCAGGAAAACTTGGGTCAAATCACATAAGTAGGGGGATAAGCATGCCTGTACCTTACTTCCGTACAAGACAAAAAAGTAAAAATCCTTGCCTCAGTGTTGTAGCTCTGTTCTGAGTCCTGCCCGAAGGAGCGTATGGTAAAGTTACCTCTCACTTTTCATTATCCGCAGCTTGCTGGTTTTTTTCCTCATCTGAAGGGCAGAAGGGAAATTTCCCCTTCCCCTTCCCCCTCCCTGCAGAGGGGGCAATACCATAAATTTAATCACATAAAAACGCTGTGGTGGGGCGGGACTGAACAGGAATGGGATTGAACTGATGGAGGAGTTTTGGGGGTTTTTCTCTCTGACCCCCGAAAAATTTACAGTGGGGCTTTTAAACACTGCACAGCACCTTTGCCGGGGCACTCTAGAAAATACACAAAATTTAAACGGGGTTACAAGAGCCCTTCGGAGAAGAGCTCTGTTTTCTTTTTTAAACAGATGAAAAAACCCAAAGGGGTTTCAGGCTGGGTGGGGGGAGTTTCCCTTTGGGGGCTGTACAGGTTTCCAGATGATACTAAGGGGAGGGACAAAAACCTGGTCCTCTGGCCCTTTTCCCCACCGACCTCGAATGTGCCCATTAACCCTAGGATTTTGGGGGCAAAAAACTGGCTTGGGGAGACTTTTTTTAAACCAGCGTGGTCGCAAAAACCTTTGGGCTAATACGCTCTTTTATTTCCAGAGTGGAGAGTTTTTTTTTCTTTTTTGGCTTCCATTATAAAAATGGGAGATTTTTTTCTAGGACGGTCTCCCTTGTGGGTTAGGTTGTTGATGTCTCCACAACATTACTGTTTGCTCCTTGAAGAAACACGGGACTGCATCTAAACTCTGCATCTAAACTGGGACTTCAGGGTCTTTTAAGGTGAGATTCACATGGGGCTTTGTCTTCCTAGGCAATCCTCATCTAAAAAAAATGGCAAAACAACTCTAAAATCTTTGTACATTGTAAAATACATGATAAGAATCTGTAATTATTACCCTACAACTCCCCAAACACCAGCATATGGCAACACATGTAGACAAAACTTGTTATAAATTTCTGGTGCGCAGTAGCGCAATCCACGGCTAGAGAACCACTATCCGTGCCCTCTCGGGGTTTGTTTTCTTTGGATGGTTGTCGATTGACTTGGTTTTCTCCCTTCTCACCTCTCGCATCTCTCCTCTGCTTTCAGTCACTTATCCCATGTCCACTTGTTTGCACTGGGGTGACCCAGCTGCACGCTTCAGGTGTCAGCTCTCTCCGGTTGCCCAGGAGGGCATTGACATTCTCTTTACAAATGTAGTGAAACATACTACAGTAATAGTCCTGTATTAATTAATTGTCTCTGACCTTCAAGTAGCAAAAGCCTCTGTGATAGTCAGCTTTCTATCACTGTAACAAAATGTCTGGTGTAACTAAGATATAAAGAAAAAATTACTTCTTTGGGCTTATAGTCTAGTCCCTGATGAGTTGGTCATATTGCTTTGGGCCTATATGGCAAAACAAAATTTCTTACCTTTCTCCTGGAAGCAAAAGAAAACAGAGGGCCAGAACCCTACCATCGTGACATAAAGGCCTCATTCAAAGCCCAATTGCTTATAGCCTCAGCCCTGCCAACTATTACCAACCCCCAATCCTAACCTCACCCCTGCCCAAGACAAACACATTGGGAACCAAGTTTTTAACAAATGAACCTAGAGGACACTTAAGATTCAAAACACCAGGTTGGGGTGGGGTGGCTCCACAGCTCAGAGTGCTTCCTGTCCACGATAAGGATCTGCATTTGGGTTTCCAGCAGCCTGGAGCTATTAGGGCTTGCCTGTATCCTCAGCACCAAGGAAAGAAAGCCCAGGAGAACCTAAAGACTCGCTGGCCAGCCAGTCTAGACAAACCATGAGCTCCAGGTTCAATGACTTTGTCTTAAAGAAGAAGGCAATAAATAAATAAATAATAACCAAACAAACTTCTGGCCTCTACATGTGCATACACAGTGAGTGCACACACACACACATGCACACAGAGAGAGAGACAGAGAGAGAGAGAGACGAGAGAGAGACAGAGAGAGAGAGAGAGACAGAGAGAGAGAAACAGAGAGACAGAGAGAGATAGAGACACAGAGACAGAGACAGAGACAGAGAGAGACAGATACACAGAGATCCAAAACACACTTTCTTGGGTGAAAAGGAGTCTTATTGCAAAGGTGCCAGGACAGCATGAGTCAGATCACAGAAGTAAAGGTAACAGTGACTTATGAGGATGGGAATTCTGGTTTCCTCCCCATGGCTCTCACCTTACTTCTCTGACTGAGCTGCTTAATCGTCTCCTATTGTAGGAAAGTCCCTTCTGTAGCCCAGGAGATAGCTACAGCATGCCACTTTGTGGTTTGAGAAAGACTGTATATGCCCTACTGAAATTTGGAGTTGAGGAAACCAGCCCAGGTTTTATGACACAGGCTGATTACACACAGACTCAAGCACTTCTTTAATTTTTTAAAATTACACATACACTCAGACAACCTCAGAGAGGTTCAGATCCCCTGGAGTTGGAGTCACAGGAGTAGTGAACCATTCAACTTGATGCTGAAAACTGATCTTGGCTTATCCAGAAGAACAAGCAGGTGCTCTTAACCACTGAGCCATCTCTCCAGACCTCCCAGTAAAAATATTAATTCATATTTGAGAGTCTTAGTCTAGAAGCATAACACAAGTCCACTAAGCAGTCAGACACAGATGTACACCATAGTTCATATTGTCTCACATTTTGTCTTTATTTTATGTAGTCTAGGCTAGCCTAGAACTCACTATATATCCCAAGATAGCCTCAAACACAGTCTTCCTGTCTTAGCCCAAATGCTAAGATTAGAGCCATGCACCACCACTCTAAAACTATGACTTTATTTTCTCCTGTAAGCAAAGAACTCTCCTACAAGTAATCTCTATTGACTGTTACCTCAATCAGCCGTCAGAAGGAATCAGATCATATCCAATGTTGATTGCTATCACAATCAGACACTCCCTGTTTTAATCTAGCATATTGGTAATGCCTACCAACCTGCTACCATGTTTTACAAGCCAGCCAGGCTAAATCCCTGTAGAAAGATGAGAGCAAACTTCCTTCAGCTTTGTCTTTCTGTTACCTGTGTCTTCCTCTGGCCAGCATGTCAGACACATGTTGGAAGATTTAGTCATACTTCTAAGCCTGAGCGGGTTACAAGTGAGATCCTTGTGGCGAGTTCTCCCTTCCCACTATGGGAAAGGTGGATTTTTGACTTTCCTTGCAGGGCACAGGTCCCTAAGCCTTAACATGGGCAACATGTTCAAATGTGGTCACCCTCACCAGAATTTCCAAAGCTTGGCAACTGGAAACCTATGGCCATTCCAGAAACCAGGCCACATCTAGACACTGAGATCCCACACAGGCATCAGGAGTCTTTGGCATTTATCAAGTGCTTTCAGTGTTCAAACAAGTTTGGAAAACACTGCTTGGACCCATGATTCTCAACTCTGAGAACTGCAAAGTGGAGCCTCCTTCTGGGGAGACTAATGATAATGAGGTGCCCAGGTCACAGCCTACACCCAAAGCCTGAGCTGGAATCGTGGAGGAGAGAAGATGGGGCTAGTCGATACTTATTAAAACTCCCTGGCTGACTAGTCTTAGCCTCCTCTGATATTCTGACTAAATGGGTCCAAAGTGAGGCTCAGGAATTTGCATTTCAGGAAGCACCTCCCCTGCCTCTACCTCCTCTTAGTAACCGTAACTCACTCTGTGCCTCTGTACTTGGAGAAGCATGTCACACAGGCCCTTGCTATTCAATGTGGCCCATAGACCAACAGTGTAAGGATTTCCTTGAAATTTAGTATAAACACAGCTTGTCAGGCCTCTGATCTGGAGGCCCCATCTGCTTAGTAAAAATCTCTCTCTCTCTCTCCTCTCTCTCTCTCTCTCTCTCTCTCTCTCTGTGTGTGTGTGTGTGTGTGTGTGTGTGTGTGTGTGTGTGTGTGTGTGAGACTATCACCTTTGTTTGAGACAGGACCTCTTTGATGTTCCCTGCTGCATACACCAGGTTAGCTAGGTTTTGAGCTTCAGGGTACTCTTGCCTCCTAATCCTGTCTCAAAGTAGGAGTGCCAGGACTACAGACATGTGTGCTACCACACCCAGCCTTCCTGTAAATACTGGGATCTGAACTCAGGTTCTCGGGCTTGCACGTGAAGTATTTCACCCACTGAGCCATGTCTCTATCCTCAGCCCTGAAATCTGCACTGTTACAACATTCTGGGGCTTTCTTTGCAAATTCAAGCTGTTTGAAAGTCATCCTGTCTTGTTTACACCAAGGAACCACCTGGAGGCTGAAGAAACAGAAAGCGGAATCTGCATGGGGATGGAGGCTATTTGTCTACTTGTCTAGAGGTGTGGCTGGAACGGGTACCCACATTTTAGAAGCAGCTGAGTTGTTTCAAGAGTCTCTGTTCATGGAGGCTCCTTGCTTCTACTCTAAGCTGGGCTTCCAGACTCTAGAAATCAGGTCACGCTATGGACCACTGTGGACTTGTTAAGGTTTGAATAGGAAATGTTTCCCAGGCCTAATGTGCTGTGTACTGGGATACTGAGAGTTTGTTAGGGGATAATGGCAGAGGAGCACAGTCACCCCTATATCCTTGACTGAAGACTGTTCTTCCTGTAATGGAGGTTATTCTCTTTGACCAAGCATACAGCTTTGGGAGAGACATCAAGAGTAGAGAAGGAAAAATAGGACACCTGTCTAGACAGCCTTATCAACCAAATCAGCTTTGATGATTATAGGGTGACAGATGTCATAGCCAGATAACATCTGTGTGTCTGGACTCCAGCTGGTTCCCTTTACTTTGAAAGTGGGCCTGGCAGGAGGAAGTAGTTCACTGTGGGGCAGGTCATGCTTCTTCCTGTTTCACTGACTGAGCCTCCTGTCTGCCATTAAGGAAAGAATCTTACTCCTCCACACATTCTCACCACCAGATGTCCAAGCATGTGGGCCATGTGACTATGGACTGAGTGCTCTGAAGCCAGGAGCAAAAGAAATATTTCCTTCTCTTAAATTGTTTCTCTTAGGTATTTTGGTCATAGTGATAGCAAAAGTCACAAAGTAATTAAGATGAAATTGTGCTAGAAAATTTCCTATCAGTCATAGTGTAGATGGTGACATGGTTTGGCCAAGTCTAAGTCCAAAGCCTGTTGCTAATGGCTGTGAAGAAAGAGGAGCCTTGGTTTAGCTACTGATATGCCCATAGTACTTTCCTTTCATGGGACCGTCTTCTCTCTTGCCAAGTAAACTATTAAAAATCATCTGCAACAACCCACTGTGCAAACATTTTTCAAGCAATGTCTCAAAGTTCAAACTCAAGTCTCCTGAAAAGTGACATAAGGATCTAGCCATAGGACAGACATGGTGACATACAGGAGTTTATCTGGGCTTCTGTTTGCTTCATGGGGAGATAAGGTTTCCAAGCCACATCACCACAGCTAACAGGTAGATCTTTGAAACTACATGTTGGGGACAACATTACCCTGTACTCAGTAGTAGTTGCTCAGCAAATATCTGTGTCTCCTCCAACTCTTCTCAGCCCCTGTTCTGTCTTTTGTGAATACAGCCACTTCAACACGAATCCCTCTAGGTGCTAAGTGGTTTTTTTTCTGACATTCTAGCTTGAAATGTAAATTTCTTATGAGGAGAGAGCACAGAAATTAGTCAATTACAGTCCTCTGTTCTGTAGTCCCAGATTTAACAGACTCCAACTGAAAATACACATGCGTGCATATATGTTAATGTGTGTGACATGGTATATGAACACATATATGTGTATATGTATGTGCACCTGTGTATGTCTGTGCGGAGGCCAGAGGAGGATGTCCTGTGTCCTGTTCTTTCATTCCCTGCCTTATTGTTCTGAGACAGGGGGACTCACTAAAAACCTGCAACCAGCAAGAGTCCTGTCCCCTCCCTCTGTCCCAGAATTGAGATTACAGGCGTGTGCTAGCCACACTCAGGTCTCTATATGGATGCTTAGATGTTAACGCAGGTTCTCATGCTTGTGCAATAAGTGCTCTTACACACTGAAGCATCTCTCCAGCTCTCCACTCACTCCAACCAGTTGTTTTTTTAAACTGTGTCTGTACTGAATGTGTATAACTCTTTTCTTATTTTCATTATCCCTAAACAATATAGCATAGCAACTATTTACATAGCATGTGCATGGTAGTAGGCATTATAAGAACTGTAACATAATCTAAACTCTACGGAGTGGCTATGTTGGTTATATGCAAACATTCCTCCTTTAAATAGAAGGACTGGAGACTGGAAAGATGAATCAATAGTTAAGAACTTGCTGCTCTTGCAGAGGACCCAAGAACCAATATGGCCACTAACAACTGCCTATAACTTCAGTTCCAGGAGATCCAGTGCCTTCCTCTGACCTCCTCAGACATCAGTAAAGAGGACTCCACAAGCCACTCTAGACACACCTGTTTGATCAACTCTGGAGACACATCTGTGCTTGCTTTTGGCCCTGTGAGACAAACACTGATGGCCTTGGCTCCCAGAATGCTAAGCACGCTACTTGGCTACTTTTCTGTTCAACTATTGGCCTCCCTTGCTTACAGCTAGTTAATCTTTTCTAATATGCTGTATTGGTATCATTGTGTGGTTTTAAGTTTAAGTTACTTATTTTCACTAAAACAAATATCAGAAGAATGTTGTTTCTACAAAACCACGTTAACACTTTGGAAGCTACAAGAAGAGGGAAATACTAGAACAAATATTGTTATCAAATTATTCCTAGGTGATTAGACATCTGGTAATGGCTAACTGGCAAATTACAGAATCCATGAGGAATTCCACCATGGTAGCTTCACAGGAAGCTGGAGATAGAGCACACTTCTCTTGAGGCATGAACTTTACAAGAGCGATGTAGAACCCCAAGTAGGAGACCTTTATTCCAAGTCTGATACCAAATCCTGGCGGACATATACTTAGCTTCAGATTCAAGCTGAACTTGTTTTAAAGTGTATGTACATACATGTATATGATATATACACCTATGAGTCTGTATGTACGTTTTATATTATTTCAGTGTCTCCCTGCTACATAAAATAATACCTTTACTTTTAACAACTGATTCAGCTAACAGTTTCAATTATATTGCCTAAGAGGATTTCTACTGAGACACCAAAACTCACCCCCAGGACTTAATCACCTTAAATACCTGGGAAGATTAAGCAAAGCAATCACCCTCAAGAAAACCACAGGAGGAATGTGGTGGTTGTCTTTTTATCCTGTTTATTTGTTTACACTTAAGACTGAGAAGACAAGACACCTGATGCCCTACTGAGTTCTGGCTTGCCAAAGAAAACCTCCATTCACCTTAGTAAAGTTACAAGTACTAATGGGAGACACTATAGGCACAATAAAGATCTTTGGGGTTGGAACGATGGCTCTGTACTTGCTGCTCTTGCAGAGGAACTGAGTTCTATTCCTATCACCCACTTGAAACAGTTTTCACTGTTGTAACTTCAGCTTCCAGGAAGCCATTCTCTTGGCTGCCACAGGTACCTGTACTCACACACATAGACCTGTGTACACACAATCTTTTTACAGCCCTTCACTAACTACTGAGACGTTATTTCTCCAACTGTAAAATGAGCTAGTTCAAACCAGATTAGATTATATGAAAGGCAGGTTTATTGGGATGTTGTCTCAGGGGAGTTCACTGGCCTCAAGGATTGTGGCCAGGGGAGAGAGAACAGGGACAACTGTAGACAGGGGAGAGAGGAATAAAGGATGCTCATGCAAGAAAAAGAAGAGATGAAGAGAGAGGAGGAGACCAAAATGTCTGGATTTTGGGAGGAGCAGCTCAGCCCCTGGCTGAAAAGTTTAGGGTTGGGAACAGGGCATGCCAGGTAGAGACTGAGGGATACGAGGAGAATCTAGAGGCCAGGTCTGCTTTAATATGTAAAATATGCACCCCAGTCCCTTGTCCCAGTCCAAAACCAAATAACTACAAAATGTGGTGTTTGATTAGATGTTTAAGGTTTTTTTCCAAAAGAAAAACAAAGAACACTGAGAACATTGCTGTGGTTGCCCAACCCTCTCCAGCTTATCTCCTCCACTAGGGAAGCTCCTGACTTTTGTCTAATCACTTATATGCTTGTCTAGATGTCTTAGTCTCTTCAAACTGGACAATTCCATTGGTCAGAGTTCTGAAGGCTGGGAAATCTAACATGAAAGTCAGGAACTCTGGTGTCTGGAGAGGGCCTGGTCCTCCTGGTTGAGGCCTGTTTGCTGGCTCCTCATAGAACAGAAGAAATGAGCAAACTCCCTTATAGAAGCCTCATGCTTGGATTCCTTCCCAAAATTCTAAAATTGTTACCTTGGTGACTAGGTATCAAGGTGAATTTAAGGTAGACACAAATGTCAGACCATAGCAATGCCTATGTAGAAATGTGTAGGCTTGCATCATGTGTCTTACTTTAAAGTATGATTTCTAACTAGTATTCTTAAATTTGTGCTCCATGGTCTTCAGAACAATCTTCATGTAGCATTGTGTCACTCCAGTAGTCCCTAGTTAATGACCATTTTTGTTATCAAGGATGGTATGGATGCTTCCTTTTTCATAATTCCTTGTGCAGGTGCATGATTTTCGTAGGATAGAGTCTGAAGAGTTGACTTGGGATGCATAGGCTGCATCTTAATTGATGGTGTCAAGTGTTCTAAGAAGCAACTTCTTCATCCTCTCATTCTCCCCTTCAGTTTTGAAGTAGGAGCCACCTTACTGGCTCCTACTATTGCTAATAAATAACTCTACTGGACACTCCAATGGCACATCCTTAAGGCAATCGGTCATCTTCTCACCTTTCCACTGGCTTCCTCTAGCAATCTTACCCATTCTCACCTGTGTTTGGTTCTTCTCTTGCTGATCTGTAGGAAATGTCTCCAGAGAGAGAGAGAGGGAGGGAGAGAACGAGAGAGATTAACATTGCATCTAAAAACTGTAGACTAAAAATGACTGATGGCAAATATTCTAGTGTTTTCCTTGACTTGAGCAGAAACTCGTTTTTTTGGTTTGCTAACGTTCACACCCAAAGACTTACTTACACTACAATGTACCACAGACCCATACCTAAAACCCAGTAAAAAAAAAAAAGGTTATAATGTTTTTTCATTAAATACAGTACCTGCTGTAATTTATAATTGCATTTTTAAATCAGAGTAAGCAGTGGCCTTTTAAAACTGATTTCATAAACTTACTATTCTATTTATTTATTTACATTCCAGATGTCATCCCCTTCCCCGTCCCCTCTCCCAAAAACCACCTATCCCACCCCCTCCTCTTTTTGCTTTTATACTATTGTAATTATATGCAAGTATTAAGGTCAGTTCTAGGTTGAGGAGCTAGCAATACAATAGATGCAAATAGTCAAGAAACAAGTAAGACAATAAACACAAACAGTCAAAGAACAAGCAAGACAATAAACTGAGTCCCATGATCACTCCCATGATCACTATTTCTAAGGGCTTATTAGGATGACCAAAATATCTGAGCTTACTTCCCTTTCCCAGCCCAAAGTCATTTTCATGTCTGACACCTACTTCTTTGTTCTAGCCTAAGATTTAGATTCTTGCCTGAAATTACTTCTTTGTTCTAGCCTAAGATTTAGATTCCTGCCTGAAATTACTTCTTTATTCTAGCCTAAGATTTAGATTTCTGCCTGAAGCCCACTTCCTTGTCCTTGGCCAATGTCATATTCGTGCCAAGCAGCTCCAAAAGCTCTCCGTCTCTCCCTCTTTTTTATTTCATAAACAAGACTGAGCCTGTCTTAGGTCATTCTGACAAGAATGCCTTCCTTATCCATCATGGAATATGCATTATCAAAATCAATGCACTTCTGTCTTAGGTTGGTAAGACTCTGTGCAGAATCTTACACGTCCTTGGCTTGCCAGCCTGTTAAGTTAATAACTCTCTCTAGGGTCCATTTTCAGTGTCAAGCCATGTACTTTAGCTGCCAACATGTTGATGTTGTTAAAGACAAGCTTTAACATGATGGGCAGGAATAAAAGTATTCCCAAGACAAAAAGGGCTAGCATGATCAAGCTACATATGCCATTCTTGAATCTTGACTAAAACAGAAATACTGACCTCAGGCCATAGGTAATTTTATTAGCAGTATCTGCCACATCAACAATCAGCAGAGCAGCATTCTTTAAGTTCATAAGCTCACTATGCAAAGTTAAAACATCCAGAGAGATGTTAGAATTATGCCAAATACACTGCAAGTGTCTTTAAACTTTTTTTTAACTAATTATAATGACTATCATTGTAAATTTTAGAAGTAACACAAATTCAATGGTATTTGGTGTGACCCTTGAGATGACTCCTTACTCTTAAACTCTGAACCTCCTTCCAATAATTTGAATAAGATAAAGAACCATCCATTGTTCCAAACGCCTATCTAAATCCTCTTGAATACTCAACACATTAGTAACATTTTTTGCTAAATGATTAACAAAAGTAGCTGTCTTAACTTCACTTGTGTCAAAGCAATTGCAGAAGCAGTGGTGCTAGCAATTAATGTAATTAAAGCTTTTATACCGGCAATAATCAAGCCCATTACCCTCTTGCTTCTGCTTAAAGCCTGACTTGCTTCTTTCAGTACTTGTAAGCTTTTTTCAGAATACCAAGGTTCTGTAATACTAAGGGCAATAAAACAAAAGCTGTTTGATAGACTTTGGTAACAGACATGCCAGGTTTCAACACACTAACACAATTAGAAAGTGTACATCAATGCAACTTACATTAAATACTGTAGAAGAAATAAAAGTAATTTTAACTTGACAATGAAAAGAGCCTTAACACATGTACTAACACTTGTTTGAAATCCAGATTCTGTCCCAACTTTATCTCTTGCTAACATAACATCATAGAGAACTGCAGCTAACTTCTAAATATGTCTCTGAAAATGTCCAGAGCCAGCCTTCCAAATTGTTATTTCCACTGTTGGAAATAACAGACTGTTATTTCCAATATTGGATTGTTTTCTAGACCAGTCCATGATTGAGTCTGAATAATTGGTCACATTTAAGAAAAATACAAGAGTCATTATAACTTCTCTTTTTGATTCTCTGTTCCACAGGGTCTAAAAACTTGAGTCAAGGCAGCTTGTTCCATCTGGGATATAGACAAGCAAAGTTCGGTAGGGAACATATGTCCAATACAGCTTCCCAGTCACCATTGTCAGGGCACTTAGCAAGCTCACAGGTCAGCATCATTCTTTGTTCCTGCACTAGTATGTCTCACCCATCACTCTGACAGCCACCATGTTCCTTCAGCATCCTCCGATCCTGAGCTTGTTAGAGCTCCTGGGAGTCCAACCTCCTCTGGGTGTTCTGGGATTGGGTGCAGAGCTGGTGCTTTAGGTCTGCTCAGGGCACCAGCACAGACTGGAAGAAACCTACTATTCTTTAAAATCATGATTTTATGTTATAAAAATTGGTTTCAGTATATGATGGTTAGATCATGTGCTTTTATCACTAATCTCAGGACTTATAATATTAGATTTTCCTGATACTGAAACTTGTGCACATTGCAGAAATGAATTATATTTAGTTCTCATGTATTATTTTAATACATCATTGCTTTTATTGTCTAGTATTCATGTACAATTTAGACTATCCAATCATAGTTGATATGTATCTTTGTAGCTATTACTAGTGTTTATAATTTGGATCTAATTTTATGTGGTCTCATAATATAAGTTTAAGTCTTCTTCCATTTTCTAATGTTCTAAAATGCTGGCTAGTGAGATGTCTCATTCATAAAGGCTCTTACCATGACTCTGATGATCTGAGTTCAGTCTTTGGGACCAATGTTGTCTTTGGGCCTCTACAAGTGCATGGATGGGGCCTACATTGCCCCCATCACAAAGAGAAGAATTAATAAATTAGTGTAGAAAAAGATAAAGAAAAAGCTTTGAAACAACTCTAGATCAATTTGTTAAACCTAGATAAGCAATTATCTAGTCTTTGAAAAGTTCTAGAACTTTTCCATAGAACTCTGATGGAAAAATGGAGATAATTTATTGTTTGATTTAACCTACTTTTATTTTTCATTGCTTACAAATTTTGAAACTTCCAGTATTTATTATGGTATTGCCTTTTCTTATTTGAGATTACTCGGTTTTCTCTATTTTCTTTTTGCTAACAATTGCCATATGTTAGAGTGAGAACAGACCAAAAATGTTCCAGTCCCCTAACAAGTGGCAGGAAACAGTCCAGCGCAACAGTGTGGTGAGATTTTATCATGCCAGGTATTACGGACTTTGGCAGAGTCAAACGTCAGATGGCTGGCTGGAGGAGAACCGTTAAGCCTTCAATCAAAAGCTGCTCTTCTGGTAGTTCGAGTGGAGGAACAAAGCTTAAGAATGGGAAATGGAGAAAGAAGTAAGAGATTGTGTCTCTAGAGGAAATCTCAGAGAGCCAAAGTTAGAAATGAGGGGCTGGTGAGAGCAGGCACTTGAATGTTTGGAAAGTTTAGGGGCACCGATAGAAAGAACTAACCAAACAAAGTCATGTTAATTCCTGAATCCTATATGTATGGTTACAATATGCCTTAGCTCTTGTGGCTTTTTGTGTGGGGGCTGGCTCCAATTCGGCCAGTTGGGGACCTTGGAAATGTTGGCCAGCAGCCTGATTTAATGGTCCAAATGTACAGCAGACACCATTGAACACAAAACTCAATATAAGAAGAATGTGTGTGTCTAAGTCAGTGCTGGTCCAAATGATGGCTATCAAAGGAAATCAAACCCCCTTGACTGGGGATTGGGAGAAGTGAGACAGGGGCTTCAGACGGACGGCCAGAGTGGGGACATTTAATCCTTCAATAAAACGCTGAGAATCTGTACGTGAGTTGAGGAACAGAGAATGAGGATGTGAAAGGAGAGGGCAGACAACTCCGGTTATCCTAACTGATCAAAGCCTACAGAAATCCCAGCAGCCTAGCACAAAAAGGCTTTTGTGAGTCACCTCGAAGGTTTTCTCTCCTCTACCTGGGGATGCAAGGATGCAGCTGTCTCCATCTTTTGATGAGGTGAGCTCAGCATTGAGCTTCGTGGCTGCTGAATCAGGGAGAGAGTGGGATGTGTGCTCTGATGCAGTACGTCTAAACACCAGATTTGGAACTCACCTATCCCATTGGTGAGATGCTCTCAAGTGTTCTAGTCTGAAGGAAAGGGGATCAAGAAACATAGGCATCCTACATGCTCAGTGTATTAGTTATATCTCTGTTGCTAAGATGGAATAACCTGACAAAAAATGAAAAAGGGTGTGTTTGGGTTTATAATTCATCACTTCAGGAGAGGTGTGGAGGCAGGAGTGTGAGGCTGCCTGGGGGAAATAGAACGGTCCCATTTCATTCACATTTGCAGAACAGAAAGGAATACTGGAGTAAGGTTGGGCTATAAATCCTCAAACCTACACCCACAAATGTACTTCCTCCAGCAAGGCTCCACCTCCTAAAGATCCCAAACACCTTCTAAACAGCACCACCACTCGGGGACCAAGTGTTGACACACACAAGCTTACTGGGGACATTTGACAACACTAAGAGGAGTATTAAATGACATTTGGTGAGCATGTAGCACCATCTTTGTCACAGAAACCTGAAAGTTACAGTCAGTAGGACAAACCTATAAGTTTTGAATATATCTTGAGTTGGGGAAATTAGTAAAAGGGGCTGGAGAGATGGACCTAAGTTAGATTCCCAGTACTCAGACTGGACAGCTCACAACTGCTTGGAACCCCACCTCAAAAGATTCAACACCCTCTTCTGGCCTCCACAGGTACTGCACTCACATGCACAAACCCACACAGGGAGACATGCCCATAAACACACAATTTAATAATAACAACTAATATTAATAATGATAAAATGTTTTAAACTAAGTTTGTAGCAGGGGCTGGTGGTGAGATGGCTCACTAGGTGAAGTGCTTTTACAGCACAAGCCTGGTGACCTGAGTTGAGTCTCTGGAACACACGTACACCATGTATGCACACACCATGTACACATACAAGAGTACATAAATTCATCAATTAATGTTTTTAAAATAGTAACAGGCCATTTGTGTACCAAGTGAGAATTCTGTTAGAGCACATCCTCAGAACTAAATGGAGGCTTGGCCACCAGCAATGTCACCCCATTAGCACCTGGGTTCCAGGTTTCTTGGGAGCCATTAAGGCAGAGAAGCGTCTCTCTCTAATGGACTTTTTTCTGATTAGTTGGAAAAGACTTTGGTCCCTTAAGAGTCAGCAAAGATAAGACTCTATTTATGACATTCCCCTCCTAGGTGCATTCTGTGGTCTTTCCAGGGTCAGGGAAAGAAAAGGAAAAAAAAAAAAAAAAAAAAAAGAGTGACCTGTGTAGAGTGATCAGCAGGGTCAGAAACAGGGTGAGAATCACCAATCACCGTGTGTCTGACTGTCTGACAGTGCACGCCCTCCTCCCTGCACCCAGGAGGTCAAGAGATCTTCCCATTAGACAATGGGTCCCTCACAGGTTGCTGTAGATTGGGGTTATGGATAGCTAAACCTGGTCAAGTAATTTGACTAAATCTCCTAACCCAGAATTCTTCTCTAAGCCAAATCAACAAGACAGATGTGATTCTCCCATTAGCCTTTATTTGTTGTAATTACCCATGAATGTGCCTTTCGGGGATGTAGGGACAAGTTACCTTCAATCTCCCTGCAAAACTCACCAGCTGCCAAGTGGCTGTGCTCTCAGGACACTGGGGCTCAAATTTCCACCCTGCATGTGTTTTGTTGTTTTGTTTTGAAAAAAAAAAAGTTAGAATTCAATTGAAGAGGCCTCTTAGAGTGGGTTCATAGACTTAGAAGTAACAGTGATTGCTAAAATCTTATTTGCTGCTTAGTTCTTAGGCTGTGCAGAAACTGTCTTCTCAGCTGTGACGCACAGACTCTCTTTCACTCCCATCCTTACAAGGCACAAGCCAAAGAATATGCACTGGTATCAGGGTCTCTCTGAGTCCCTAACTGCACAGTAGGCTGTTGAGAAAAATGGCAGATCCATAAGGATGTTATGAGTACTAAGTTTATAGTATAAACTGCCTGGCACATAGTAGGGACTCAGAAAATCTTACTCTTGTTCCTCTTCCTCCTCCCATCTCTGTCTCACAGTATTCTTTCAAGCCATTGCCCTAATCTCTCTTGAAGCCTGGTACTCAGAAGAAACAGACAGCTGAAAGACTTCCTGCTCCATAGTCTAAGTCCAGCACTCAGTCCTTGCTGAAGCTACTAACCAGCTGTCATTTTTGCAAATACAAAGTATCTAAGATAAACAGAAAGTTACATATTGACTCAAAAACATGGTCAAGATATATCTGTGTACAAGAAATGACTTAAAACAATGAATAAAAGAATTTGGAAAAAAATCCAAGCAACACCAGTCCCAAAAATATTCCACCAAAACACATCATGATGAAGATGTGAAAAGAAAATATAAAGAAAACACTCTTCACAGTAAAAAATAATAATGCCTTATCTGTAGGGGAGGAAACGCTGCAATTTAAATGAAAACAGGTTTCTTTTTTGAAGCTATGGAATCCAGAAGACAAACTGCCAAATGCCCTAGGGTACCCAGGCACAGTCCCTGACAAAATTAGGAGAAATGAAGATACTCTAAAATTAAGGGGAAATGATAGCACTTCCATAAAGAGGCTGAGTGTCGAAGAATGACTAAGATAATTCTAAATAAAGACAACATGACAACAGAAGATAGCAAAGAATGGGAAAGTTAGGATGGGGTTAGACTGTTCTCACATGAAGACATTCTTCAATCACATTTCTTTTGCTTCAAAGGAGACATGCACTAGCAGTTTATCTGGGACACAATACATGGAAAGAAAATACAGGTAATTAATTTTAATTTGGGAGAGTGGAGGTGTCTAAATGGAAGCAAGTTCTCCATGCAGGAGACATCTGAATACTCAAAAGGTAGGGTGAATACCAAAGTAGAATTCAAAAACTGTTCAAGTGGTCCATAGAAAATAAAAAGGGGATGCTAAAGTAGAAAAATTAAAAATGGGGTATAAAGAAACAAAATGTTCTATGTGCCAATAATTATTCTCCTGTAATTTTTCAAAATATACCAACTAAAAGGTAGTGTAGGCATGGTGGTACACACTTATAATTTCAGCAGCCCAGGAGACTAAGGGACGAAGATTGTGAGCTCAAGGCTAGCTTGAGCTCTAAATAAGACTCTGGAGAGGGGAGGTAGAGGGAGGAAGATGGAGACGGAAACAGGAAGCATCATTGGAAAGGTATGCTTTAAAACCCATCAAAACTAGCAACTAGCTGGAAAGGAAGGTCATCGCACTGGAATTTTTATATTACAAAGATGAATGGGCCCAGTGTGTTGGTCCATGTTCTTTGTTTTGTGTTCTGACCACATTTGATTTCTCTTTTCCATCTTAAACAATATGGCTGCCACACTCAAGACAGCATGGTGCTGGTGGAAGAAGACCAACGAATGGGCCAAATCAATAAACAAAACCTGCCTGTACAAGTACGCCCAGTGAGCTTTCTGCAAAGAGTAAACTAGTTAAAGAGATGGAAGATACTCTTCTTTTAGAAAAAGTGTTAAGAAGTTGGGCCTCTGTGAAAGAACAAAAGAAGCCTTCTAGTAAACATTATTCCCTATTAAAAACAACAATAGCCCCCAAACCTCAAATGCATCTAGGATTTAAGTGTAAATATGAAATGTTACAAAAGGAAGAGAAAATATTTAGAATTTAACTGCCTCAAGAAGAGTTCCTAGATTTGTTGCCAAACACAGGACATGTAAAGAAAAATCTGTATAAAAGTTATCAAAATCTTGTCACTTTTACCCTGTGAAAAGGCACAGTGGAAATGAACTGACAAAGTACAGATTTGGAGAAAATATTTTCAAATCATGCATCCAAAAGAGCATTTATATCTAACTATGTTTTTAAAAATTCGCAAACTCACAGCATGATAGCCATTAGAAAATGGACAAAAGTCACAGAAATTTTCACTACAGAAGACTAAAAAGCTCCCTCAGGCCCATAAACATCACCATCAGCCAGTAGGAAAACGGAAGTTAAAAGTTGGTGATATCTCACTGACGTGCCCATCAGGGTGGCTCACTTTTCCATGGATGCTGAACAGTAAGCTGAGTCACTCACACACTGCTGAGGAAGCAGGAGTGGCGGAGAACTCGGGAGAAGCATTTGCAGTTTCCTTTGGAATTGCAGTGGGCTAGTGTACAACCTCATAGGTGCATTTGAGGTCATTTATCCAGAGAAATTAAAACTTATTTTCATGCAGGAATTTGTGCAAATTTTACTTATATGTGTCTGAAGTGGGTAACTGCCTAGGTGCCCTTCATGAATGATCTGGTGAATGAACTAGGATGCCTTAATTCCACAGAATATTGCTCAGCAATAGAAAGGAACAGACTGTTAATAGATACAAAATCTGGATACATTGGAAGGAAATTATACAGCGTGGGATGAGGGGACCAAAGAGAGCAGGCTGTGTATTCTCAACCATGTACCAGTGACAGAATACAATTACAGACATGGATAGCCAGTAAGTGCCAAGGTTAGAGAGAGAGGGTTCTTATTATATGAAGACAGTACAGAGAGCCCCGTGTGCTGCCACACGTGTGCACACTGTTTGGTGACAGTTACACACACATACACACATACACATGCAGTTTGAATGAACTATGGATTATATCATTACCTGTCTCCTGAGTTGAGTTTTTTTTAAGAAGTTCGTTTTGTGTTGTGTTGTTTTTTAATTGAGAAAGAGTCTTGTGTAACTTAGGTGGGCCTCCCTCCAACTCCCTATGTGGCAGAAATTGACCTTAAACTCCTGATCCCCCTGCCTCTACTTCTCAGGGGCTAGAATCGTTCTGATACTGTGCCAGGAAAGATGCTTTCTGGACAAGCAGAGAAGAGGCACTGGAATTCCTTATGTATTTCTTTGCAATTTCCTGCTCCTCTATATGACCACATAATAAGAAGTTAAATACAGGAGAAATCACTCTCTAAAATATTTGCTTCTGTAAAACTACATATTTTTTTTGTACTTGTGTTCATTATTGTTTTTTTTTTTCCTCCACAAAATAACAGACTGTATCTAGGATATAAGTAGGAAGTAGGGATACCATCCTGAAGTTATTTGGTCACTAAATCACCCTCGACAGTTCGAGGGTTCATGCAATTCGAAAATAACTTGTCTAGGCCATGAACAATAATAACTGTTTAAAATGTAAGCATAAGAGAACCATCAAGGTCCTCTTCGACAGCAGTTTAAGCAGAAAAAAACTGGTATATAGGTGGTCCAATTAGCATTTAAAGAAATTTGGGCCTGAGCCCTCTGGTTGGGAGGAAAGGGAAGAGGATGGTGCCCTCAGACAGGAAGCATGACTGGGAGGAAGTGTTTCTGCAGTAGGAAGCACCTGGATTCCCCACAAGAAGACTTCAAGGCCAAGGCCAGCCTGGTCTACACACCTAAGCAAACAAAACCAGAACGACAGAGCAAAACAAAACCCATACAAAAGAGATCACCTGATCTTACATCTGTTTGACACAAGTAAGAGTCCCATTGTACTTGCCGAGGGAAGAAAAGATCAGAAAATGTGTGAGGGAGATGCAACTCTCCAGGAGTCAGGCTCAGAAAATCTTCGGAACTCACAGATCAGGAATAATGTTGGCCCTCCACCCAGGTGCTGATCTCATCGACTCTGGCTCTGTGACCCAGGCAGTAGCTTTCTTCCAGTCATAGTCAGAAATACACACAAACTACTCTAGAACCCGGATCCTGTTACAGTTAATTGTTTGCACGGAATTAAGTGGCTCGGGAACAGAGATGCAGTCCTGGCTCCTTTGTGCTCACTGTCTTAAATAAATTGTCCTTTGGCTAATTTATTTTTTCCACAAAGAGAGGCTCCATCTGTCTCAAGTTGTTTTTTGGTTTTGTTTTGTTTCCAAAGGCTTTATTTCTGCATCTTAAAATTCTTCATTTTAGAGACTCTATTTAGCTTAGACAAGAATAAAATCATTTAATGACTATAAAAATTTTTAATCTAAGCAGATGAAATTATTCATGTAGATCATTAGAAATACATGAGTGGCCATTCTGGCTTCCTGTCTAGAGAAGATTCATCGTTAATCATGCTTTTGGGTTGTTCCTGAAACTGAAGTAACAAACACCTAGTTGAGATCTTCTAGACTTTATATTTCCAAAGTGACCACTTTTTTTCTTTTTCGTATGAAAAAAAAATCTTCATTTGGATGTTTTGAATATGAGGATATTTGGGAAATGTCGGGGGAGGATGACCTCTGCCAAGGGATCTGCAAATAGTTGCATAACCTTCTTTTTATCTGAGCTGTTGACCTAGCCATTCATTCTATGTTTGCTGGGGTGAGTTCAGCAAGGCTGGTTGCCAAGGCAACCATAATCCGTGAACAGAGCTGGCTCCATTGGTGGTCAGTTACAACACGCTTTGTCCCATCCTGTGTCCTGAGACAGAAAACAAGCACCTTCAGTAAACATGACCTAATGAGTGTTGTGGCCTCCAGCTGCCTGGGAGGCACCGGAAGAGGACTGCCAGGAGTCAGGCCGGCTTGTGGACAGAGCTGTCACCCCACAAAGGAGCCTAGAAATAAATGTTCTCTCAGTTGATGCATTTAACGACATAAAACCATCCTGTCCTCCTCAGGGAGCCAACGAATTGTCTTTCAATTTACTGTTCTTTTCCATGTGTTGTGTAATTAAGAAGGCAGTGGATGGAGTGGCCCTGCAGGCCAAGATTCCACCTGGCCCAGGGCGGTGCTGGTATATGTCCTTTCTCAGGGCCAGCAAACCACCCTTTTTTTTTTTTTAAGGAAGAGTCTTCATTTCATTTATCTATGGCTTATTAAATGTCTGTGCTTTGTGCATATCATATTCATTTAACCCTTGAAATAACAGTGCCCACATCCAGGTTAAGAACTATGTAGCCACTTCACAGAACGTTAGATGGTCCAGTAAGTGGGTTAAGTCAGACAGCTAGTAAAGGACTAGAACCTGGAAAAACGGTCCCAGACCTTTGCAATGGTAGCATAGGGAGCCTGCTGACATGTCACGGTCCCAGAAAGCGACCCCTGTGAGACTCCAGTAAAAACTCTCTCCTCACCAGGAGATGTTTGCCACAGGTGGTCCATAACTTAACACAACACTGCTACAGAAATGTCCACAGAATTAAAACAAATTCTTGGTCCCACTAACAGGGAGGAAAAATTGGTCTCCTCAGTGGACTTGGGTCTCAGACAACAAGCTCAAGGTGTCTTCTTAGCTAAAATACAGGTGAGGGGAGAACATGGGCACTGTTAGGTTACTAACACTTAATTGTTTATCTTTCAACTAATATCCCATCTGGGTACATAGAGAAAGTCCTGGGCTTCTAGACAATGTGCAGCCAGAGTAAGAGGATGACCATGCAGCTCTTTCATGAGTTCTTCCACAGCCCTGGCTCTAACCTAACAAAAATTGGCCAACTCTGTCTTCAGTCCACAGCCAGACTCCCTAGTACCGTAACCAAGGCTTCACTTATTTTACAATCACCCCGTTGAAGTATGTTTCGTGTTCTTACTTTTTATGAGTGTACTGTGGGCTAATCTTCTGTTACAACAGCATGTTATGGTTTGTGACGCTGGAGTAGAACCCTGGACTTTCTGTGTACGAGGCAAGCATTATACCACTGGGCTACTCCCTCATCACTGTGGGTATTTTGAAAAGATGAGCAGGATGTAGAAAGTTTTAGCATATCCAAATGGCAGAAATGAATACTGACATAGGACCCGGGCCCTGTCACCAGCCCTATCCTGACATCACAGACAGCTTTCTCTCCTGTCAAGTCATACTCCCTGCTCTCCTCAAGAGTCCAAAGGAGTGATGTCAGGCTACTGAGTTCATTCCAAGTTTGACCTACCACAAGAGAAAAGAATAAGAAAATGGCTTGTCACATATGAAATACTGCCAACTCATTGTCCTGCAGAAATTGCTGCTGCAGTGGTCTATGGGACAAGCTAGATGAATCCCTACAGTCATGCCTGGGGTGGCACCACTCACTGAGAAGGAGAATAGCCGTCCTTCCCACCTCAAGTCTACCTCATGCAGCTATCTTCTTTAAACACTCTTCCTGGCCTACACGATCTTTCTAGAACACTCTTCCTGACCTATGAGATCTTTCTAGAACACTGTTGTGGTTAATGATAGTACAGGCTATAGAAACAGAAAAGACATCAAACCCCTTATTTCTGAGTATGATGCTGGGCCTCAGCCCTACTTAAGCCCATGTAACACCTTAGCTGGACTCTGAGGCCCACATTAACTGACTGTATAAGTTTACATCTGATTTTAATCAGTAATAGATGTACACTGCCTGACCCCTTGCCTTGGCTGACTTCACATAGCTCCCAGAACGATCCCTTCCTCATATGGGTGCTTTGTAAGCACTGCTGTTGAGCTTCCACTGAAACTGTCAACAGTGAGGTCTCTGGGCTCTCTCCCCCGACCTCAGGGCAGCCCTCAGTGTGCCCCTGTTGCCAGGCTGTTCTTTCAAGGGTCCTGGGACTAGTTGCAGACTCACATTTGACTCCCTCAGATAGTTTTATAAATCAGAGGCATGTAAGCAGAGCTCAGAATTGTCCCCCAACCCCCACCTCCATCTCCAGTCAGTTTTGTCCATGCAGGAGGAGACCCATGATGCACTGGGAGCCACCCACACTTGAGCTGTATTCACTGTGGTGGCCCTGATCCAGTCACATGCTAAGGAAGCACTCCCGGGGAGATGAATGTCATTACAAATCTTGCCCTCAACATGAAACGCCAGAGATTGTTTATTAAATTGCTCTTCAAAGAGAAAACACTGGCAAGTGAGTGTCATTAAAATGGAACCAAAGGGAACTGCTGTAACCTTCCTCAGGGTGCTTTTCTCCATTAACCCGGACCAGGGCAACTGAAATGGCCAGTAGGAACTTCTGGCCTGCAGCCCCCTCAATTACCTTAATCTCAGTTTAGGCCAGGGTAGCTCAAACCATCCAACTTAAGTACTTCCAAACATTGCCATAAGAAGAAGGAAAAAAAAAATCCTTAACCCTAACTCCACTGTCTCAACTCCAGTTCAGGACAAATTGCATTATACATGAGTAGCATTAAAACATAAAAGACATGCCCTGCAGAGAGAGCCTTGCACAACTTTCCCCAGTAAGCAGAATTAATCACAGGGAACAATTACCAGCCCTGGTCTGAATATTTATGACATAACAGAAAGCTCATTTAACAGACTCGGTGGCTCATGATTTTAAAACAAGCTGTAGGGGGAAAGGACTTGTGTTCCACGTTCACGGTGGAAGGGACTCAGTACCCTAGATTTGTCTTCTTCCCTCCCACCTCCGCCACCCCACCCCACACCCCTCTCTAGAACTAGTTAACTTCTCACTTTGCTCATGGGTACTGGGTAGCAGCTGAAAAGATGTGGCATGCTTGCGGAAGGAACAGTGGCCCCTGCTGCAATCATATTCTTATGTAACCCAGGTGTCTCCACCTTCTTCCAGCAGCTGAATGGTAGCCACTGGCATAGTGAACTTGACGGTTCCAAAGGGAACCTCCAGTCCTGGGCCTGGCCCCACGCCTGTGTGGGGCCTTAGCATGCTGAACTGATCGCTGATCTGTTGAAAGGAGCCTTCAAAAGGAGGAGTGCAAAGCCTTCTTCTTCTTTTCCACACAATTATGAGCTCTGGGATTCCAGCAAATGAATGATGGATGTCCATTCATTCATTGCTTCATCTACTGGCCAAGCACACACTGAGTCGTGGGTATGTGTCCAGCACTGTCCAGATTCACAGAAAACAGGACCACAGCCAAGTGATCAAGTAAACAAAAATACCACACTTGAGAACACAAATCCTAAAGGAAGAGAAATGCAGGTCTGTCTGGCCACTGTGCAGCCAGGGTCTGAGCAAAGTAATTAGCAAGCAATTTTGAGGCTATGACTCAAATGCAGAAGTTGCTTCAAGTTTCATACTGTTAGCATTCTGTCTAAACTCCACCCCCACAGTTACCTGGCAACAGCTAGGCAGGCCTGGCCCAGTATAAAAGGGGCTGCTTGCCCCCTCTTCTCTCTCTTGATCTCTTGCTCTCTCGCACTCTTGTTGTCTTGATCCCTCTGTCCCCTCGCCCCTTCCCCCTTTCCTTCCCCTCTCTCACGTGCTCACTCCTCACTTCTCTATTCTCTCTCCTCCCTGCCTCTCTCTACCTCTACTACCCTCCTGACTCCCCTCCCCATGCCCTGAATAAACTCTATTCTATACTATACCGGTGTGTGGCTGGTCCCTCAAGGGGAAGAGATGCCTTGGCATGGGCCTGCTGAGACATCCCCTTCCCCATACCTCTAACACACTCCCACAGAACATACTCTTTATCTTTTTATAAACACATCACATGCTGTTTTTAGAAAGCTCAATAGAAACTGCATTCAACCTGTTTAAGTTAACTAAAGCAATCTTTGTGTCTGGGCTAAACATAGAATCACTCACTGTGCTGTTACTGACCATTGCAGCCTCCGATCAGCTAGACTGCTGAAATGGCACAGTTAATTGCATTGAACTATGGAACGTGAATTAGTGGTTAAGTCATTGGTTGAATGACAAATATTAGGACCACTGTCCATAAGACTAGGTTTCACCCATCTCCAGACTAGACCTCATGAGCACTCCAGTCACCCAAGGAAAATCAGCTGTGTTGAGATGAGTTGGTGGCACCTCTAATCTCAGCAATCAGAAGGCACGAGCAGGAAGATGTGAATTCTCCACAGCAAGTTCAAGGTCAACCTGAATTACATTAAGAATATTTGTCTCAGAGAGAGAGCGGGAGAAAGAGAGAGAGAGAGAGACAGAGAGACAGAGAGAGAGACAGAGACAAGAGACAGTGACAGACAGACATTGTAATGCTTTTTTGATATGCCTAGTTTTGTAGCCAAAGGAGGAGTCTTCTCTCATTCCTTCCCTCCTTCTCTCCTCCCTCTCAGAACCTTTCTCCCACAGACACTATTTTTCCTCATATCTGCTATACTTCTACCAGCAACTTCAGAGTCCTTACCAATACTCAGAACACACTTGTTGAGATGCTTGTTTTGAAAACCATCTTCTACAGGGCAGTGTGAGGGAAATGGAAAATGAATGTTTAAATATAATGAAGGAAAAATATTGAATTTCAGTACCCCTGTTTATATCCCCATCTTTTCAGATATGCAAGCACTCAGATGCACTTTCATTAAAAGATACTATATACCAGGCTGGTGTGTTGGTTCTGTGGGTAGGTAGGGCCACTTGCCAAACATCCAACCCTAACAACCTGAGTTCAAGTCCCAGAACTCACAGTGAAGGAGAGAACTGGTTTCTTAAAGTTATATTCTATCATTTACATATGTGCCATGACATGTTTGTAGCTAAATGTGCTCTCTCTTTGCTCTCTCCCACAACCAAAAAAAATAAATGAAATAAAATACTTTAGATATAAGAAAATATCAAGTATCTCTGCTAGATGCTAGGTACACAAAAAGAACATAGACCATCTCTGCCTGCTCGATGCTTCTGGTGTCACATCCCAAAGACTGCACTAAGTAATACAAATGGAACACGCCCTTGAGATGCTGGCCAAGTCTCCACAGTGTTCTACCCCACATGATGCTTAAACAACAAACACTTCCAAATTCTTGGCTTAAAGTTAAATAAATAAAGGTTTATTTCTCATTCATGCCACAGGTTCACTGAGAGTAAAGTGAGTAGAGGCTCAAGGTATGTATGTGGTGTGTGTGTAGTATGTGTGTGTACATGTCTGTGTGTATGTTTGTACATATGTGTGTTATATGTGTACATGTGTGGTATGTATATATGTGTGTGGTGTGTGTATGTGTGCATATGTGTGTTTTATGTGTACATATGTGTGTACATGTGTATGGTATGTAAGAGTATACATGTGTATGGTGTGTGGTGTATATGTGTGAATGTGTGTGTGCACATGTGTGTGGTGTGTGAGGGTATACATGTGTGTGGTATGTGTGTGATATGTGTGTGAACATATGTGTGTTTTATGTGTAGTGTGTGTATATGTGTATATTGTGTGTATGTACATGTAGTCTGTGTGTAGTGTGTGTGCATGTGTATATTGTGTGTATGTACATGTATATTGTGTGTGTAGTAAGTGTACATGTGTGTGGTGTGTGTGTTATGTGTGTGATATGTGTGTGAGTGTATGCATGTATGGTTTGTGTGTGTGTGTGTGTGGTTTGTACATGTGTTGTATGTGTGTATACATGTGTCTATGTGTGTGTACTTGTGTATGTGTGTGTGTGTTTCTGTTCTTACTCACCTAGACAGGAATCCATGATGAGCATTTCTGGTTTACATGCCAGAGAGAAAAGGAACTCAAAAAGTGACTGGCTCCTCCAGTCCTATGGAGAAACATACCTTCTGTGCTAACTCATCTCTAGGGCTGCTCCCAGGGTCCCACCTACCCACAAAGGGGCTGGGAAATGGAATTCTGTTGTGTTCTCAGACAATTCGATGATGAGAGCTATCTCATACACACAGTGAAAACTCTGATAGATATCAAAAGCTGAAAGGTCTGCTCTCTGGCCTCCAGAGGCTTGCCTGCCGAGACAAAATTTGTTACATCCAGAAAAAGATGAAGCACTCTGCTTTCTTTTAGACGACAACTTTAACAATGCCTCGAGGAAGTATAATTATTTAGTCATGTACATCATCATGTTGAAACCTCCTGTTTAATTGGAAAGTATGTCTTCTTCTTTCTCCCATTTCTTTGTGGAGTGTCTCCAGACTATGGAGGAGAAGGCAGGGATGTAGATGTTCTTATCCATTCGATACAACTAACAAGTGTGAGGGTCGGCTCCTGACCCTGTCAGCCCTGTGCACAGCCTCTGTCCTCAGTCCCTCATTAGTTCCTGTTCTCACAGAAACAACGGTGGTTATCCTTCATCACTGCCAGTTGTGAAGGCTCTTGGGATTTAGGGCAAGAGTGAAAGTTTCAAGAGCCATGAAGCCTCTCAGAAGCTCCAGAGGAGAGCTGGCATTTACTCCAAGTCAATTAGCCAGCAATGTTGGCACCATGAAGACTCAAAAGCCAGTAATCCAGTCAGAAAACTTTTCTAATAAAAAAGAATCTGGTTCAACTAGAAGGTGCTCCCCAAAACATTTCCTCCACAACAGTAATCTTATATACGAATGTAGTACCGAGGTTAGTGTTTGGTGGACTCTTGCATGGATTAGCTGTTAGCAATTTAGCTAGATGAGTGTCATCAGACCATAGAGGTGGTGGAAGAAAGTGATCATGCCAGGTTCTCCTCTCCAACAGCCAGCCTCTCTTCCCATTGCAAGCAGAACTACTTGGCCTCTTGTTTAGGAACCAATTTAATAGAGAGAAAACAAATGGGTTTCTATCACCATGACAAGTACCTGAGACATTGAAGTGTTTTGGTTTGAATAAGAAATGTCCCCCACAGGTACCTGCATTTGGTAGCACTGTTTTGGAAGACGATGGAACTATCTATTGTGGCATATTGCTGAAGGGGGTGAGTCACTGAGGCTGTGTCTTGTTATAGCTGGGCCCTATTAAGTGTTCTTTTTTGTATTTCCTGACTGCAGATGTGGTGTGACCTACTGGTCTCCTGATCCCACTACTATGCTTTCCCCACTATGATGGACTGTCCTCCTTTTGAACTATAAGCCAAAGTAAACTCTACCCTCCTTAAATTGCTCCTTGTTGGGTATATTATCACAAATATACATGGTAATACATGAAGGGAAAGGGCTTATTTAGGCTCATAATTTTGACACGTCAGTTGATAGCCAAGTGGATATATTGGTCTTAGGCTACTAGTAAGGATGCCCACAGGCAATGGTAGAAAGTGTATGGTTAAGTCAACTACCCACATCATAGCTGGGAGCAAACAAGAAAAAGTAAATGCCCAACAACCATAATCTCCTTCAAAGGCAAGCATCCAATGTCCTAAATCCCTCCCTCAGGACTCTAACTTTCAGAAGTTTCACCATTTCCCAATACTACCACATGGACATTTGGGTTGACATTTACACAAATGACATCAGATTTGAAAACATTATAGTGTTTTACATGGACTTCTCAAACACCCATAGTTGTAAGTGAAAGAGATGAACACTTTTCAGGAGGCTCAATGGAAAGGCATAGAGTGGCCTTCACCCTACTCTACACTAAGCCAACTTGACAGCCTGGGTTTCCTAGTGGTCCATACTGCCTGCCTTCCTTCTTGCTTTCACACCGCAGCATGTCACTGTCCAGAAACATCTGTCTCCATTGACTTCCTAATTGCAAAATATGACATTTACCTTAACTGATTGACATTCTGTATTGCCATGTATCTGACTACTCTGCCACTGAATGAATATACTTCAGGAGCAGTGGATCTCGAACTACTAGGTATCCTCTTAGGAGCAGAATTATTTAAACTCTCGAATATGTGGGTTCCCTTATCAAAAGAGGAGGTGATATGAAAGCACTCTTACAAGGACTCAGTAGAAGACTACAAGCATGATTCAGCTGTGCCAGGATGCAGGGGCAGTCCTCAGAGCTGGAAGAGTGACAGCATTGGTGGTGGGGAACTGAGCTTTCTGCTTGCTTCCCTTCCTTCCTCTGGTTTCCCATTGTCTTATTTCTGGCAATTGTTTTAGTGCTGATCATCTTATTGTTAATTCAGCAAGTTGTCTTTCCTCTTCAAGTACTGTGATCAGTTCAGAGGTCATTCTGGCTTCATTGCTTTCCTGAGCCATTGTGGTGGTCTTTTCAGAAACACTCCTCACAGGAATATGTGTTTATATTAGTTGATTCTCCACACACATCCACAACTAAGAAAAAACCAAAGTCTTGAAAAAAATCAACCATGCCACTCTCTTGATTCGAAAAATTTCATGTATTCTCTGTGTGTACACATGCCATCTGTATATGGTGCTGGAAAGCAAAGCCAGGACCTTGCAAGTAATAGGTGCATTAGTTACTTTTCTTGTGCTGTGACAAAATATCTGACGGAAACTTCCTAAAGGAGGAAGGGCTCACTTTTGACCCCACAGATTGAAAGGCTGCAGTCTATCATGATAAGGAAAGACTGCTGACAAGAGTGTGAGGCAGCTTGTCACACTGCACCCACCATGACCAAGTGGAGAAAGATCAGTGCTGGTGCTCACCTGACTTTCTCTCTTTTGTTCAGTCTGCAACTGCAGTCCACAGGGTAGCATCGCTCATAACCAAGGTGAGACGCCTCTTCTCAGTTAAATCTTTTGGAAACTGCCTCACAGAGCCACGAATGGGCTCAACTCCATGGTGATTCTAAGTCTAGTCAAGTTGACAAAGAACACTAGCCATTACACCACCAAGTCTGGCAACACAGAGCTTTTAAGGGCTTTAGTATGACACACATAAAGATACCTCCCTTGGGGAGTCTTCTCCTTGGAAGAACATTCTCTGAGAATCCCTTCAACTGTCGTTTCCTAAATGCTTTCTACACATCCTTGCTAGACTTGGTCTAAATATCACTGTCTTTAGCAAAGGATTTCCCTAGTTTGTGTTTTCAGTTGTAGAACTGAACATAAAATTGATCTCTTACCAGGATGGTTCTAGCCACAAGTAACAGAATCACTGATTCTGCCTATTAATCCAGTAGTGGTCACATGTGTCCTAGCCAAAGTCTGCAGGGTGATTAGTGTTGTTTGGAACTGGCTGAGAGACATATGGCTCTGCCCCAACATCTCCCTCTTTTTGTTTCCCAGCCTCCTTGAAGTGAGTGGCATAGTTCCACCATACTTCCCTGATATTTTGCCTTGCCACAGGATTAAAAGCAATTGGTAGGTTAAAACCTCAGAAATTACAAGCCAGAAGAAACATTTCCTGCCTTTAAGTGATCTCGTTGGATGTTTTGTCACAGTAGTAGAGTGCTGACTAATACAAGTGACAGCCTTATTCAAGGACCTAAGTTCTTTCCATATCCGATTCTGCCAACTTCAGTGTGTTGGCTTGATCCTCATCTCCACAGAAATGATAGTCGCATGTGGCACCATTTAGCCGCCAATGTGTTGTTACAATATCTGTTAGCTAAGCATAGTTATCCTACTTTATAAATAAGGGGACTTAGGCTCAGATAAGCAATGTGACATTAGGTCACATAGATACTAGAGGCAGAAAGAAAAGTTGAACCTTTGTCTACTTGGCTACAGAGTCCATGCTCATAAATATTCAGTCCTATTCCACCCACACCTGAGAGCAAGGTTAGATGTAGTATGTTCAAGGCTAATAGTCTACTCATACTTTGTACAACCTGGACTTCTTTTGGCAAGTTTAGTCAGTCATAGTCAACACTGCTGACACTGATAATGTATTTCTATGACACAAGTATGCAATAAATGGGCTTCTTGACACAGGTCTACAGTAAATGTGTTTCTATGACACAGGTCTACAGTAAATGTGTTTCTATGATATAGACCTACAGTACATGTGCTTCTATGATACAGGTATGTATAATTTCTTCATCTTTAATTTTGTCCCAGAATACAAATTCAGACAGTGTTTTCACATAACAATAATTAGAATTCATTTTTATATATGTATGAATGTTTTTATATACACACATATGTTCATGTAGACATATATGTGTATAATTCTATTTCACTGATATACAAATGAAGGCCAGGGAAAGTCAGAAAACTGTCAAAACATACAGCATCTGACTCCTGAGTCTTCACTGGTAAAATTTGTGATTGAGATTTTGCTTAAAACGAACACAGACACACACACACACACACACACCACACACACACACAAATCCACTCGTTTGCTCCCTACAGCCATTTGCTTCCCTCTAGCACCTCTAACAGTTCCACCACACCCCAGCTGCTAGATCACGAGACTTTCAATATTCATCCACTAGTCCACGTCCTAGCCTCCTGAAGTCATTTTCCCAGGTCAAATTCACCAGTTCCAGCTGAGAAGTGTACTCTCCTAAGGGGTCAGAATCTCACCCAAGGGTTCCTTCTTAAACAACACTGTTTCCATTGCTTTAGATCCTTGTCTTCTTATCTTTTGTGATTAGAATCAGTGGCTGCTGGGGCATTAACTACTCCCAGAATACTTTACTCTACACAGTACCATTTCAGTTCATTTTCTTAGTCAGCAAGCCCTCATACTAAATTCTTCCTGTTAAAATCACTGCTGTGGATTTTGTCTCATGCCTGGACTCTGACCTGTAAGTCAAACTCAAGAGCTCTAGTGCAAAAGTAGTCAATTGCTTTGTGTCATAAAAGGAAAAAAGTGACCTTTCTCATGCACATAGGGAGACATGAGATGGAGCCATGGAGGTTGGGGAGGATCCAGCAGCCTAGAGAGGACCTGGCCAGAGGACCAGAAGCAGGGAGCACTTCCAGATCTTTCAGGCTTACCAACCTTCCTCTTCTTTCCTTCCCAACCTTTGATTCTACTCCATGAATAGGTGAGGTGAGAGGAGTCCTAGGAGTTAATGCCAGTTGAAAGGACCATTTAGAGACTGCCAGAAAGCCAAGTCACTTGTTGTTTTTTATGCTTCTAGGAACCGATAATAATAGCTGTTGAAGATATACTAAATGAGGTTTTGATGAGAAAATGAGTTTGCAGTTGGGCAAGTCTTCAGAGCATCCACTGACCAAGAATTCCTAAAAATCTCAGAACTTCACTACTAATTAATGTCTTTCTCATTTCTTTGTTCAGGGCAAAAGATAACAGAAATACAAAGATAATTTATTACCACAGAATCATGTCATGTGAGAACTTCATTTCTGCTATTGGAGATAAAAGATTGCTTTAAAAAAAAAAAAGGGGAAGGGGGTGGAGATAAAAGAAAGTTTCTTTGTCCTTTCTCCGGTAGTCACAGCTCACAAAAGCCATGTCGCATCTCAAGGATTACATTTCAGAATTTATTCCAGCAGACTATGTATTGTAGCTTTGTCTTCTTGTGCTGCATCTTGCTTTAAGAAGTGATGTCTTTGAGCTAATTTATACTCCCCACACCATATTGCCCTCTGGTTATATATTGAAAAGTGTAGGAAAACAGCTCTTGGTGAGCTGGGTTAAAGGAAGCCAAAGAGAAGGGGGAAATGGGCGATGAATGACATGGGACTTTGATGGAGGTGCAGCTTGCCCAGGGTGGGTGGAGTTGCTTAGTCCTCCTCATCTAGCACTGGTGTTTATGAAATCATGGCAGACACTCTGGCTTGCTGCTCCTACATAAAGCAGGAAAAGATTTACAGGAATCAAAGCTCATTGTAATGGCAAAAAACATCAAGAGGCAATGCCGTTCCTGTAACTGAATTAGCAATCAAGGTGCATTTTTCTTCCTTTCAGAAATATGTTTTCATTTCCTTTGAGTTAATAAAAAACTTTGATGCAAGCAGACATTTCTTAACTTCTCTGAAGCCCGTTGGGGGCAATAACAGCAAGCATCCAACCAGACAGAGCCATTGTTCTTTTTGTACCAGATATTGTTCCAAGGATTTCACATACATTATCTCTGATTTAAGTCTCATAAGACCACTGTGGCCTGGGCATTATCCACATTACACAAATTAGGAAATAGTTGAGGGTAGAAGTTAAAGAGCCCTCCAAGGGTTCCTAGCTACCAACAAGCACATCCAGCATCTAGGCCAGCTATAACAGATTCTGTTGCCCACAATCAGAAAATATATATATATATATCTTTCTGGTTGCATAATTATAGAACCAGTCTCATTTTGAACAATTCAATCTTTCATTTCATTTTGGAAACAGAAAACTGTGATGACAAGCTGTCTTATGTACATGTTGCAAATCACTACAGAAATTCAACATAAACAACTGTGCACTGGATGCTGGGGAGGGAAAGACTAGTAGACTCCCTCAGAAGCCTCCACCCCACAAAGCAATGTTGTCTGGACTAGAAGCTCTGTTATCATCAGCTGATCAGCTGACAGTATTGAGTTTCTGTTCATGATAAACAGCAACTAGTTAAGATAATTCCGAATATGAATAGACTTACACATGCCATTAAACAAGTCTGCCTGGTGCCAGAGCCCAGAGTACAAGTATGACAAGGAGCAAGATTTCCTCAGCCAAACATCCTTCACCATATATAAGTGATGCAAGTGTGTGTTGGTGATTTCTCAATGAATGGTTGTAAAACACCTTTCAAAATATATATATGTTCATATATATTTTTCCTATTGCCTTTTCCTTCCTTCCTTCCTGTCTAGAAACAAAACAAATCACTATCTCAAAGCCATATGTGTGACAAGTTAGGTAACCTGGAGTAGAAAAAAGAGACTTTTTGGTTCAGGGTATGCTGTCAGACCCTTGAGTAGGGAGGGGCTATCTATGCACATGTGTAAGAAGCCAGAACTGGAGTGAAGTAAAATTATCAGAATAGAAAACAGACAGAGAAACAGACAGACAGATAAACTGAGGAAGGAGATGAAATGTGTTGACTCTGATTTAGCAAAACTATGCCTAGAAATTTATTTGAAGGAAGTAAATTAGGAACAGGGGAGCTCTGAGTGAACGTTTCTGGCATGCAAATCTGAGAGTCAGATCATCATTTTATAGCAAACATTTGGAAACAACTCAAATGACCAACCAAAAGACACATGGCTACAGAATTGAAGTTTCATGCTTAACATTAAGAACTTCTTTTCTAGGGACTTCTGGGTTGGAGATGGGAAGAGGGGAAGAGGGAGAGAGAGAGGGTTTTTTCAGACGGCATATCGACAGGGCAAGATGTAGCTACTAGTGTCTCCTGACTTATGTCGAATTCGAGACCAGAGAATTTAGACTTAATATGGCTTACAAGATTAGCATTCTAGTTGTTGTGCCCAGAGATTGAGTTACTATTGTTTCTTAACTAAGTTTGTGTGGTGTTTCTCTTCTGGTGGCGGCTCGACTGCATTTAAGAGAGAAAGGTAAGGTGGCAAAGTGTGGGTTTGCCAGATGTGCACCTCAAAGGCTTTGGGGGTTTTGAAGCATGGGTTTGGAGTGGCTGTGACCCGCCAGTGAGAACCTAGCGAGCGGGTGGAGAGATTTCAGGAGCTCCAGGCCAGAGAGTCTCCATGAGATAAGAACAGATCGACCTTTGCTGCCAGGGTATAGTTCAGGAATTTGGTATTTGAAAGGATGAAAACCAATGATGGAAGGGGATGTCTCAATGGGCCCATGCCGAGGTATCTTTTCCTCTTGAGGGACCAGCCACATGACTGGATAGCATAGAATACAGTTTATTCAGGGCATGTGGAGGGAGCCAGGAGGGTAGTAGAGGCAGAGAGAGAGGAGAGAGAGAGAGAGAGAGAGAGAGAGAGAGAGAGAGAGAGAGAGGAAGAGAGAGAGAGAGCAGAGAGGTAGAGGAGTAGAGGTTGTCCATGACCACGTGGAAAGAGGGGGAAGGAGGGAAGGGAAGGGGGGAGGGGACAGAGAAAACCTGCAGTCAAGAGATCAAGGGAGCAAGAGCAAGAGGAGGGGGCAGACAGCCCCTTTTATAGTGTGCAGGCCTACCTGGCTGTTGTCAGGTAACTGTGGGGAGGAGCATACCTGGCTGTTGCCAGGTAACTGTGGGGGTGGAGTTTAGACAGAATACTAACATTCTCCTGTTTTGGTTTAATTAAAAAAGAAAAATTAGAAAGAGGTGATGGTGAAGCAAGAATAGGGTCGTCGTGATATCTGGCTACTTCCTGCTGGCATTGGGGAGACGTGTCTTTAGGGGGAACCTAGAAGAATGGGTATGGGGGATGTTTGTCTGGTCCTGCTGTCCAAGGTCTGTGGAGCCATCTGAGGATAGATCAGAAGGAACAGGTCCTGTAGAAGCAGCTGTGTGTGTGACAGGAGATGGAGCATCTGGAGGTTGCTTCTCTGGAGCTGTTCTGGATGTGCCTGGACTTGACAAGATGTAGGGAATAATATTAAGTACATTTGGGAAAAAGAAAAATTTTCTAAGATGTACACTTGAAACCCAGAGGGATCCCACCCTTTGTAATAGGTAGTAAGTGGGAGCTTTAGGCAGATGTACTTATCTGGATGTCGTCTATTTGGTCCATGAGAGGTAGATCTGAGTGGGTTTCCTGTAGCTTATAAGTTTACAAAACAGATAACAACATGAATTAACAACACGAGCATTCTTTAAGATGAGCTTTTGTTGGATCATATAGTGGAATATTTTATTAGAGTTAGGTAAGTTTATAGGAACTTAGATAATTTTGGACAGTAGGATAGTAAGAAAAGGAAATATAAAGCATTTAATTGATGGCAACTGAGTTTAGGTAATGAGGTAACAGATAATATCTAAAAGCTTAGCTGTCAATGTAGTCAGAAGTCTGAAAAAGAGTAAACAATCTACCAATTATATATTATTTTAAAAAATGACAGAGTCCACTAGCCAACAGTTCCTGTGGTCTCCATAGTCTCTTAGGTGAAGTCAGTTTGGCTTCCAAGCGAAGAAAACACAGGGCTTTTTCTCTGTGGAATGGATACGAATGACCTGAGAAATGACTTACCTTGGTTTAGCCAAGTCATTTGACTCAGAGTATCCAGTTTAGTCCACTGCTTTTGTTAGTTTACATACAATCCAGGCTGTATCTTCTAGGAGTCCAGTATCCAAGTCTTCTGAAAACATCTTGTTTAGAATTGTTAGAAGCTTTGGGAATTCTGTCAGTCATAAACTTAAATAAATTAGCAGACTTCTGACAAGATTGAGAGCTATAAGGATTGGTTGTAACTGAATAGAATTTAATAGCAATAGTAAAAATCTATTGAGGCAGGATAGGAAAGAGTCTTAAGTAACTTTGGCAGGTTGTATAGGTAGAGAAAAGGACATTTTGTATTAGCAAAGAAACATTTGACTAGACCAAAATAAGAAAGGTGGATACAGTGGCATATGGTACGGCTGGCGGGTTGGAGCTGTGACCCAGGTCTGTGGGTGGCAGCGACAGGACAGGACTTCCTACTAGTGGCGGGAAATCACTGCCCAGTGTCTCTGGTGGCTAGAGTTTACAGGGGCAAGGAAAAGCAAGCATGTCCCATATCACAGCAACATTTATGTTAGTGGATTTTGTGGCAGAAAGCACTGTTAGCACCCACTTTACAGGGCCTGGGCAGTGAGGGAGAGAGAGTGTCTCCCCGAATGCTCAGGCAGCCAAGCCCTTTGTGCGGATGGTTGTACACGTGGGGAAGCAAGTCTCAGAGAGAGTCCCTGGCAGGATGCAAGAAGACCCAGAGCAGAGCTAAGAACCACAGAAGGGAAGGGAGTAAGCCAGGTGCCGTCTGCTTTCCAGGCAAACCGACTGAGCAGCCACAGATGACCGAGGAGGCGAAGGGAGGAAGGGAGTAAGCAGAGTCTCAGACCACTGCTTTCCAGGCAAACCGATGGAACTAAGTGGGTCCAGGTGGCTGCAGATGACAGGGGAGGAGGAGAAGAAGCACACGAAAGGCTGAGCCATGGAAGAGACATGCTGGGGACTACAGTTGGGAGGACTACAGTTGGGAGCCGGTGCTCCTGAAAGAGAACAGTCTGTCCAGGCCTGGCCTGGGATACTCAACCACGAGAAATTGTCTCGAGAGGAGAGGGGAAATGTCTCATCCAAGGGGAGCCATCCTAGAACAAGGTTCAGGGAAGGACAGGGTTACAGGGTTAGCTCTGAGCTCAAGAAATCTTTCCTGGGACCATGTGGACGGTTTACTCTGGCCAGTGGGAGATGGGAAAGCTTACCAGTTCTAGGCTAGGCTAGTGAGTGCGGATAACCTTTGGTAGTTGGCCTGATGCATACCTGCAGATGTCCAATCGAGTTTTGGCACCAATGAAAGGTTGGAAACCAATGATGGAAGGGGATGTCTCAGTGGGCCAATGCCGAGGCACCTCTTTTCCCTGAGGGAACAGCCACATGACCGTATAGCATAGAATAGAGTTTATTCAGGCATGGGGAGGGGAGCCAGGAGGGTAGTAGAGGCAGAGAGAGGCAGAAAGAGGGAGGGAGAGGGAGGGAGGGAGAGAGAGAGAGAGAGAGAGAGAGAGAGAGAGAGAGGCTGGCCATGACCATGTGGAGAGAAGGGAGGGGGTAATGGAAGGGGGAGGGACAGAGAAAACCTGCAGTCAAGAGATCAAGGGATCAAGAGCAAGAAGAGGGAGCAGACAGCCCTTTTTATAATGGGCAGGCCTACCTGGCTGTTGCCAGGTAACTGTGGGGAGGAGCATACCTGGCTGTTGCCAGGTAACTGTGGGGTGGAGTTTAGACAGAATACTAACAGTATCCATTTTATTATTTCCCTGCAACAGGTGTCGAACCCAATGTGTTGGGCAAGAATCCACTAGAAATTTAAGATTATTAGCCTGCAAATTAGTTTTATTTTTTTAAGTGAGCATCTGGATAGTGCTGAGTTGAATCACAGGGACTCAAGAGGAGGAATTGAAACAAAGCAGGCTCTGAGGTCCCCTGCTGTGAGGAATGCAGGCTGCTGAGTCAGAGAGCTGGAGAATGGAAGTTGCCTGCTTCTTGGGCAAAGATTGATTGAACTGTGAATTTATAAAATTGGGATTATTTGCTTTTAGGATAGATTTATATACAGATTTTGTCTGAATCACAGGGGAATTTCACCTGTGGTTCAGAACTAGGATAGGGAAAATAGTCAGTGAATTCAATAGAGTGGTCAGTGAACAGGTATTAATTATAATGTCTAAGGTTGCCTTCTAGGGAATTTAGAAATGGTCATAATTGGAACAGAGAGGAAATAGCTAGAATTGATTGTATAGCCATAATCTCATTTGGTAGAAATCTTTATAATTGTTACTAAGTTGAAGTCATAATTTCTTATTTTGGTTCAGAATTTATTTTGATACAGAATCAAGGTTTCATTGGTACAAATTTCTTCTTCTGATACAAAAAAATTTTAAAAGTACAAGGCTTGGTTTCAGTCCTTCTATAAATGCCATTACAAACTGATCTGAGATGTTTAAGCCTGTGAATTAAGGGCCAAATAGCAAATTCATGACTCTGAGTTTATTGTTAGGGTGTTTTCAGATATTTCAATTAGAAATAGCTGAGGGTAATTAATGGACAACAGTCCAGATGACTTTAAATAGGTAGTTGGTTTTCAAAAACATCAGAAATCCACAGAATGTGACATTAAATATTATTTATTTAATTGTTATTGAGACAAATCTGTTCCTATTTGTCTTTTCCCATTTGTAGATTCAAAGAAGCAACTGAGCATCTTACCTCCAGATGAGGTTGTACATTGTAGCTAGGTAGCCACTGAGCAGAAATTATATATCTCTCCTGCAGACCTGTACGGTCCTTGAGTGGACACAATTTACAGGTTAGGACAGCTTAGTTCTACCCAGACAGAACTAGTCCTTAATAATTAGTTTTGCCGAGATAGGCTAGTCCTTAATAACCCCTGATTTTCAAAGGTCTGTCAGATGATCCCCGACCAGAAGGCTGAAGACTGATGCTCCAACTTCCTGACTTACTGGGGCTGTATAAGTAAGCAGCTGTCTCTACAATTTGTCTCAGTTCTGATAGCTGTGTTAGACTTCCTATATATTTTCAGTTAATGCTGGTCTTTCTGACGGAGTTGAAAGACTACTTATAGTCTCATAGTCAACCCAGACTATTTACATTGAGAGAATAGATTTGAGAGGATGGTTTTCAGATGACATACAATCTAATGCCAGGACATAAGTCAAGTGTATAATTATAAGTCTTTTAAGTTAGGATAGATGACAATGTTCTATTTTAATGACAAAAATGATGGACTGGGTGTTAAGTCTATCTTGTACTTTATAAATTACAAAAAGGTAATAGTTGCACTCAATTTATATCTGAGATAAAAGAGTCTTTTAAGTGGACAGATGAGGGAAGTGGTGTGGATGGCTCTGTGCTGCTTGCATTTTGATGTTAATTTCTGCTCTCCTGGAAGAGGCTGCAGACAAGGAGTGAATCACTCAGGTGACTTCTTATGAACCAATCCCCTAATAAATAAAGGAGCCAATCACTGGGTGAGTAAGAGGGACTTCTGGGTTAGAGAGGGGAAGAGAGGAAGAGGGGAGAGAGAGAGGGTCTTTTCAGATGGGATAATGACAGGGCAAGATGTAGCTACTAGTGTCTCCTGGCTTATGGCAAATTTGTCAGGATTTGCCACTGGAGGATTTAGATTTAAAATGGCTTACAAGATTGGCATTCTAGTTGTTGCACCAAGAGATTGAGTTACCATTGTTTCTGGAAAAAAAAAAACAACAACAACAACAACAAAAACTTCTCTTTATGTCAACCATTAGAGAGCATAATAACAATCACAAAACGGTTAGGACTAAGAGAGAAATTTGGGCCATACACACGGGCAAAGACTTCCTTCAGAAAGTTAAGGAAAAGACAAGCAAGCCAACAAGCAAGTAAGTGAGCCAATATCTAAGACCTTTTTTGTTTAACAAGGTAGAAAACAAATATGTATTCATGAGGAAATGCAAATCATGACCCACAGGTGTACTGCTTCACAAACACTAGATGCGCAAAGTTTTACAAGCCCAGTAATAGCAGTTACTAAAAATGTTTGGACCAAAATCAACTTTCACACACTGCTCATGAGAGAACAGTTCATCAAAGCCAACTTTAAAAACAGTTGAGCTTAATTCTGTAAAATAAAAAGAAAGGAAGGAAAGAAGGGAGGAAGGAAGGGAGGGAGGAAGGAAGGAAGGAAGGAAGGAAGGAAGGAAGGAAGGAAGGAAGAAAGAAAGAAAAAGAAAGAAAGAAAAAGAAAGAAAGAAAGAAAGAGTGTAGCACCAGCACACAGCAAGGTGACTCTAAGGAACTGTGTATGGGAGGTTCACAGCATGGTTATGGATTGAGTAATTTCCCAACATGTCCTTCTCCAGAGTCTGAGAATAGCCAATTATCAATTCAATCAGTGAAGAGGCATTAACAGGGGGCCCTAACTCAGTCTGATTGGTGTTCCTGTAAGGAGAGAAAAGACATGGAGACACACATACAGAATCCTGTGTGGCAATGGAGACAGGCACCAGGCTGGGTGTGTCTGCAGGCAGAGACCACCAAAGACTCTTGGCAAAGCTAGGAACTAAGAGAAAGGTCTGGAAGGGCTTATCTTTACAGCTCCTCCTCAGAGACAGGTTGGCTTTGCCAAAACTTTAATTTCAGGAAGCTTTCAATCACTGTGGCAAATTAAATGAGATAATTATAATTAACTTGTTAAGAAGAAAGGTTTCTTGTGCCCCATAGCATCAGGGAGTTAGGAGTTTCTGTCAGTGTCCCATCAGCTCAGTGGTGCAGGGCCTATGGTGAGGCAGAATGTTATGGTAGGGACACACATTAGAACTAAACTGCTCGCCGGGCGGTGGTGGCACACGCCTTTAATCCCAGCACTTGGGAGGCAGAGGCAGGTGGATTTCTGAGTTCGAGGCCAGCCTGGTCTACAGAGTGAGTTCCAGGACAGCCAGGGCTATACAGAGAAACCTTGTCTCGAAAAACCAAAAAAAAAAAAAAGAACTAAACTGCTCACCTCATAGTAGCCAGGAAGCACTACAAAGAGTCATGAAGAGGCTGCGGTCACAATAGCCTCACCAGCTACCAGGAACACCATGGACTAGACTTTCAGCCTAGGACTTTGTTGACATTTCCTGTCCCAATGCAGTGATTTGTTTATAAAAAATATTGACTGCTCATAATGGATATAAAATAGAAATAGGAAACTATCCATGCTCTAGAAAACACTTAAACTGTGTGATAGGTAGTCTTGTGGAGGAAAACTATACAGCTCTAAAAACAAACAACTAAAGTTGTACCTGTTAGTACAGAGGACACCTACTGACTCACATTCTGTCAGCACCACACATGGCTGTTCCCAACTATCTCTAATCCCTACAAAAACTCAATGAAGGCATGCTAGCTTGTAGAAAGGGAGACACCCATATTAGACAGAATAAAACTGCCTGAGCTACCAGTCTTTCAGTCTCCTGGTTCTCCAGTTCGGCACAAAACATGTCCTCTCCAAAGTACCACCAACCGGACAAATAATACTCTTTGGGAGTCTGTGACAGTGAGCTTGACTCATGACTTTTTCCATTGTTCTAGCCACCCTTTATCTAATTAACCCATCTCTATCCCTGATCTCCAAAACATAAAAGCAATGTGACTGCCTCCTACTTGTCTGGCTGATGAGGGAATGCGATGCAGAGAGGTGGCCACCATCTTATGTACACTGCCTGCTCATGATGACAAGCCCTGTGCTCTGTAGTGGGATTGGCCTTCTGGAACCTGTAAGCCAGGGAGCAGACGGCCAGCAATGGACAATGGATGCTTCCTTGAAGATCCCTGTTTTCCTTTCCTGAGGAAATTCCACACAGCCAGTTCAGCTAAGACAGAGTGACGGAGCTTATAAGCTCTGTGCACAGTAACACTTAGGTCTACAACCCGCATGTGGATGGCATCTGTACTCGCCTCAGCTGTTTCTCTAGCAACAGGGTGGAATCAGCTGCACTCAGGCTGCTGAGGTTCAAAGGATGTGACAGATGAGGAAGAGGTCAGCAAACAGATTAATATGATTCAATAATTGCATTTTGGCTCAAGCTTCTTAGTGCTTGCATGTGCCTTTAAGAGTCTGTTCACCGGTGGCTCTCTTCACAGGAACTGATTAAAACGAGTAGACACTGCAGCAGAAAACCATATACTCCCTCTTTTCCTCTCTCACAAGGGCCTGGCATAATTGCTACTCAATTTAATAACTCACTAACCTATACTTCTCATCCCTTTCAAACAAAAACAAAACAAAACAAACAAACTTAATGGCTTAGGAATCTAACAAAGTTCCATTTTGCACTCCACATCCAGACAGACTGAGAACAGCAGGCTAGGTTTGCCTGGATCTCACAGTCTGTCTTGTTGTGAGTATCATCCTAGACTCAGGACACCCTGAAGAAACACCCTGAGATCAGCAAGACCTGGAGATAAAATATCAAAGCAACCATAGATCCCAGTGTTCTGCTTTTAAGGAGGCCTCCTTCCAAGGGGACCCATGTAGGAGAGAAGCGCATCCCCCCATGTGAAATTCCAGATGGGGCTTAGCCTGATGAGGCTTGAGGTAAAGGTTTAACACGCCTAATATGGCTCATCTTGACTTTGCAGTATAAGGAAAGGATGGAGCTAGCCATGGATTCTGGCTCTGTCATCATCCAGAGACAGAGACCCTGGCAGTGTCCCACAGCACTGCTCAGAATATCATGAGATGGTGATGCCAGTTCTGGCACACTTTGATGAGCACGGGTCTCCTCCTTTCACGTCTATTTATCATTAACCAGATGGGGCCAGCACTGAGCTAAGAGCACTGTATTGAAGTACGCAAACTATTAATTAAAGCTTTCTGACTGCAACCTGCCTTTATTATTTATGATGTCCCTATGGCCTCTAAGACTGGCCTTTCTTCTTCGTTAACACAACCTTTCTCCTCTGGCCTTCATGAACATACCATAAAAATTATTTCAGGCACCATAAAGGAACAAAACATCATGACCTTGTTTCCTTGGAAACCTCCCATGATAACTAGAGTATATCACTAGCCACGTGCATATAACATTGATATAGCAGTGGGTGGCAACCACAGTCTTTGCTGGGGTACTTCAGATTTTATATAGTGATTCTTAATTTGGCGGGTTTCTCAAATGAGTTTGTTTTCTTTTCTTATTACCTTCTACGTGGATCCTCTGGGTTATCCCACAATTATGAACAGAGTATATTGGGTTAAGCCCTGTGTTAAATGCTGATATTTGGCCATTTTTCACAATGGAAAGTTTAGCTGTAAAAGTGTAACCCAATAGATCTAGACCAAGGAGAAAGAAATTAGAATAGATCCTATAAATTCACTCAAGGTGACCTTTGCTTTGAGAACCACAGAGCCAGAACATCTTTGGGGATATCCACATGGTTAGATCTGGGTAAACTTGATGTTATTATTTAGGTTTCCTCTCCTCCCTACTAGGGCAAATGGTAAACAAATAGATGCCTAATAATACTTGTAATAAGAGTCACACACATTATCTCCACACCCAGACAGACTGACAACTCGGGCTGGGTTTGCTTAAGTCTCACAGCCTACCTCATTGTGGGCAGCATCCCCTCTGGGGAAAGCTCTCATCCCCACCTAAGCTAATGGCATTAATCATTAGCCAGCTTGGAAAGGTTAATGGGCCGTCTGAGTGAGAGGAATGTTTTCATGAAGTACTTGTTCCTGGGCATCAGAACACAACAGCAGGAGACAGTGTGACATCACCACTAATGAGCCGCTCCACCCACCTCATTCTACACAGTAGGATGTTTGGCCCAGCAAAACACCTCACCAGCACCTCGTGAACAGGCTGGCCAATGAAAACCAGGCATGGTTCCAGACCCATCTTCCTAATCATTCCCTAGGACACTGTCAAAGAGTGTCGTAAATTTTACAAACTGCATTTAAACTCTCTTCTATCCTTAAATAGTCAGGATAAGTAAGCCAGACAATTATCAGGATCACGAAGATGACATGAACTATGCCCCCATTGAAGACTTATCCCTAAGAAAAGAACTGACACTCTATCACTTGGCTTTGTTAAAAAAAAAAAAAAAGTGACATCAACTGAACCTGATATTGCTTGAAAGCACCTTGGTTGTGTCAAATGCTTTTTTGTTTTTTTTTAAGTGAGGACACAGTTGTCACTTTGAAAGCCCCTGTGCATACATTGATGTGGTGAAATGTATTCATCTGTCCCTCTCCATGCTCTTGGGAGTTCTTCTGTAAAGCAGCTCCTGGGGAATGAAAGAAACAGAGACTGAGGATTTTTACAATCAGGAGTGTCTGCAGGGTGGAAATGGCGGTACAAGATTGCTAACCCATTTGCATTTGGAAGACAAGATAGAGTCACTAAATCATAGTCCAAGGACTCCTTGTTCTACATCCCCTCCCCCTGCCAGAAAAGCATCGCCAAGGACAACTATGAAGTCATAAGTCAGGTAGACTGGACTTGAGGAGGTTGGAGTCATGTCCAGAAAATAACTGGAGGAAGAGGTGAGACATCATGGCTATGAATTCAATCTGGAGGCAAAAGTCTGAGATAAATCGATACATGGCCATGAGTAGGGGATGAGGAATGGCCTAGAGGGGTTTGGATGCTGGAAGATTGAAGAAGAGACCTTGTAATGGGTGCTGAGGAGCAGAGTCCATAAGAAGAGTTAGAGAATAAGGATCCACACTGCCTGCAAATGAGACAGCTGGACCTCAAAGACAGGTGGCACCATTGAGTGCCTACCAAAGAAGCTTTCAGAAGAAAACTTGATGTGAAGCAGAGGATAGAGGGGTGTGTGTGTGTGTGTGTGTGTGTGTGTGTGTGTGTGTGTACATACGTCTGTGCACCTGCATGTACACACATCTTCTTGGTCTGTGCACACACCTGCTCAGCAGCTACTATGGCCTTTTGACATAGCCTGTGCTACTGTGTCTTCCCCATGTGCATGTAGGCACTCATTGCTTAATCAACTTGGCATTTATTTATTAGATGTTCCCTGTGCCAGGTGTTAGGGACATCACTGTAAACTGGACAGACAAGCTTGACACACATAGACATTAGCCACTTCCTTGAGGCTAGGCTAAGGTTTTTTTTAACAACAAAATAATGGTAAAGACTGAGGTCGGAGAAGGGTTACTTTGGAAAGAAAGGTCAGGAGAAGACCTCTCTGAAGACACGGCAAGAAGGTGATATTGGACTGAGAAGGAACTACCATATCCCTAAGAAGCAAGCAAGAGAGTCCTGGAGCCAGGACCACAGGAAAGGGCACAATAGCAAATGTTTCAAGATGCTGAAAGCAGAGAAGACTGGAGATGAAGTAGGAATCTATTCCCAGAGAAGAAAGCACAGGCTTCTGTATGGTTCTTCTTCCTCATCCCCAAGAAGCCATGCAGGTGCCAATGGGCATGATCTGAGACGCACACTTTTAACTTTAACTAGATAGACATTTAAAAGTGTCTTGCCCTTCCAACCTGTGTTGGTAGAATAAGAGACTCAGCAGCAAAGTCTGTGACTTGAACCAGAGTGATGGGAACTGAGAAGGAATTTAATGAGAATTTGGTCTCGGCCACGACGTCTCAATGGTGAGTAATCCCTAAGAAAAAGAGAGAGAGAGAGAGAGAGAGAGAGAGAGAGAGAGAGAGAGAGAGAGAGAGAGAGAGAGAGAGAGAGAGGAGAGAGAGGAGAGAGAGAGGAGAGAGAGAGAGACAGAGACAGAGAGAGACAGAGACAGAGACAGAGAGACAGAGAGACCCACAATGAAGGTAGGAGAGTTATAGTTGAGAATCCGAAAGAGCCACTGAAAGTAAATGTTTTAGTTGAGTTGTGAGATTGTCTCCTATAAAATGAGAATGTCTAAACTCACATAAAATGGAGAGTTGCAGGTATCTTACCTTCTTCCTCAGTCTCCTGCAAAGCAGCCATGTTGAAGGGCAGAGCACTCACTCCAGTGAAAACCAAGATGTTCCCAGGCAGTAACCGTCCCCTCCTGTGATGACAAAGGATCACATTTCCTTCATTTTCCAAGTGACCATGGCATTTAAGTCCAGTCATATGACTTAAGAAATAACCCTCTGCTTATCTTCAATGTACATTTTGGAGAATCCCTGAGACTTGTCAGAGGATGCCCGCTCCTCTGTCCTGGGAGAAGTTTCTTATCCCTCCAGCTACCCGTCTCCCAGAGCTAGTTGATGCTGTGTGGCTTCACAAAAGCCCTGGGGCAGATTCCAAATTGGCTTTCCTAGCCATTCTGCCTGCCCACACAAGTTGTCCAAGTACAGACACAACTCTGCCCTTCATTTCCCTGAGTACAGCAAGGAATGGGGTGTTGAAGAAATTTTCATGAAGGCTGGGACTTGACACTGTTAAAATTCAGAAAAGCCTTTTCATGCTTATTAACATGGCTCTTCTAGAGAGTTCCAGCTTCAAAAGCTGACCTTTCACCTTCCGAGCTTGCACTCACCTAATCCCATGGGGCTAACTCAGCCTCCTCCCCTTCAGATTTCCAGCCTGTTTCTCACCTCTGACTCCAATTTGAGCCCCTCTGCTCCAGGGATGGGTGCCAGCCCTGCTTATCTCCAACCTAAGATGACGGAAATAGAAGCACCTCTGACCAGTGTGAGAGCAACCACAGAGCACTGAGAGCAAGGCTCATGAGTTCGTTTCCACCTCATGGTCCTCATGAGTTCTTAGTGAGGGTCTGACCTAGACTGCATGAAGCCAAACATTATCCACTGGCCTGTCCTAGCTTGTCCTCCAATCTAGAGTGGAGAGATGGTGAGATTACCTTCTGAGTTCACTCAGATCTTGTAAAGTCCTAAAATAAGTAGACAAAGCATACATGTGATTATATGTATATAGAACATGCATATATACATGCATGCTACTGCAGAGAAAAATTACTAAGAGCTAAATCTCCATTCAAAGATCCACCAAGGAGAGCATCTTGTTAAGACTGAGTAAAACTCACAGTTCTGCATGCAATATCCAGTCACATTAATAAGCATGACCACCACAAAACCTACCACTCTGGAGAAATCCAAAATGCTTCTGTCAAGCATTCCTCAAACAATGAAAGCCCAGACAACAGCAAGCACACCTCTCTGTCTCTAGCAAGTGCCAGCCATGTCACAGAGCAGTTTTAGACAATATTTTCCCACTGTGCTCATTCACAGTGATACAATCAGAGTGCTAAGTATTTGGAAATTCTTCTTCTAGGAGAGCTCCAGAGCCAGGAGCACATTCCTTTAGAATAGCTTCAATGGTTATAAATCTTTATAGTAGGAAGGTGTGTGCGAGCCTTAAAATCAACCAAAGAGCATTTAAAGCAGATTTGACAACTTCAGAAGCTCCCGTGTGGGACATTATATTGGTATACTGGGAAGAAGGTATACTGGGGCGAGACTATAGGCCTAAGCAGGTCACAAATGCCTTCAAAGGCCATGCAGTCTACTTGTTTATTTCCTTCCTTCTTTCCTTTCTTCCTTCTTTCCTTCTTTCTTTAAAAAAAAAGCTTTCTCTTCTTTTTTCCTTTGGTACTGACAGCAGGCCCTAGAGTCCTGAGGGATCCGCCCTGTTGCTGATCTGCATCCCCAGGCTTTTTTTTCATGCCAGGTTAGAATGTTCTGTGGGAACATTCATAGTGACGATCACAAGCACACAAAGCCTGAAATGTGTAACATGGAATAAGTCCACACAACCCCTGAGAGGTGACACACGGAGAAAGGAAGCTTCACAAAGCCCTTCAAGGGCAGCTCAGCAGGGAGAAACACTCAACATGCAAACCTGAGGATCTGAGTTCTATCCTAAGAAGCCATGGAAAAAGGAGAGGACCTCTGAAAGTTTTCTTGTGATCTCTACATATGTGCCATGGCAAACACGCACGTGCACACACACACACACACACACACACACACACACACACACGCATGTGCAGCCACAACCACCCTAATAATAAATAAAGCATTTTAAAGAGCTTTGAGCAAACGTGTCACAATAAAGGATAATTTAAAGGCCACAACATATAATTAGGTACATACTCAGATATATTTACTGAAGGTGCCCTTATTTTTTGGATGTTTTTAAGTACAGCGATATCATCTGAACTTCACTCCCAGAAAGTTTGTAAGCAAGAAACAAAAGACACATTACTTTAGCCTCTGCTTTTTGACCACTTCCTGCTTCATAATATGCTTTTGGTTATGATCTCCAATCTCTTTGAGAGAAACCTCTTGGCTGTCATGAACTGTAGTTCCTAAGGAAACACTGTATTGCTGCTTTTTAAAAAGTACACTTTTTTCCCTGGGATATTGCATGCATTTGTATGTGATCGCATTTCTGGCCCCATCCATGCTTATTAAGCCTGGAAATCTCTCCTAAAGCTGAGCCCACTGTTCAATGATGTCATTGCAGCCACCAAACAGTATCCTACCATTAAGTTCACTTGTTCTAGCCAGAAAGGGAAGAAGGAAGGCAGTATGAATGATCAATCCCACTGGAATTCCACCAGGGCCCCAGCACTGCTTGGATAAAGAGTGTCTTGGGGCTTTGGGTAACAGGTTTTACTAGTCAGGCCTCCATTTTATATTGCTCCTAAAATCCTGAAATGCCAATTGCAACTCTAGATTTTTCTCATGCACTGTGGAAAGTGGAACCAAAGCCCTTTTCCCAGGAAAATTCAGAAGAGGTAATGACCTAGGAAATTTTGGTTGTGGTACTGGCTTGGCCTTGGCAGTTCTCTTTCATCAAAATAGGCCCTTTCGTGATTAAAGCACACATCTTGAAAAATAAGAAAGAAACCTTCTGGTCATTGGGGTAGTTTATATCTGTGAGGTGAAAGGAGCCAAAATGCCACTAGACTTTAGACCTGGACTATCCTGAATTAAAAAGCAAGAGAGGTCAAGAGAATTTTAGTCACGTCAAAATCTCACCTAGACTACTGTTTTATGCTTTTCTTTGACTTGCCCTATAAATATTTTACTGCAACTTTCAAAGTTTATAGGGTCCTTAAGCCTTGTAAAAGGGTGAGGGACTGGGAATCAAGGACTGATACCTACCACAGGGATCTTGATTTTTTTTTTTTTTCTGTAAGATTCCATTGAATAGAATTTGTTCCACCCAGGATTCTTTGAAAGGTGATTGGATTTCCTTTCCTAATCAAAGTTGTTGCGCTATAGAGGGGAAAAGAAAAGCAGCTTTCACTTTGGAGGACTCTAATTATTTGAGACTTCTTTCTGCACTATGACAATGCATTGGTTTTGGCCCCAAACCTGCAGATCCCAGAGAGTAGGCATTTGAGAGGCCAAGGGTGTATGGTAGCCTGTTGCTTCATCTCAGGGAGACCCCCCAAAGCCCTGTATCTCTGGCACTGGCATCCAGCCTAAATTTCCCCAAATAGAGAGGACTCTTTTCCCTTCTTGCTTCTAATCTTTTCTCTCAGCATTCTGGAACAACAGACATGCCACTAGATTTCAGAGAAAGTGCTTTTGAAGAGCTTATCTCCAGGCTCTGGGTTTTAACTGACTGAGGAATGAACTACTTCTGGTTTCAAAGATTTGACTTTGTTGGCTCTTGAATTAATTATTCTGATTTCTAAATCCTGGAAAATTACTTAGCATAATCTAGGCAAACTTAATACATCTGTATATTTAAATACTTTTGATCTAATAGTTGAATTTTGCATGTCATTTTATGTTGCATGCGCATTCGGTAGCACATGCATGCAGTTCCCAAAGATTCTAGAAGACAGTGTCAGATTCCCTGGAACTGGGATTACAGATGGTTGTGAGCTGCCCTGTGGGTGCTATGAATAAAAGCTAGGTTGTGTGGAAGAGCAGCTAGTGCTCTTAACTACTAAGCTACCTCTTTGGTCCTGTGTGTGAGAGTGTGTGTGTGTGTGTGTGTGTGTGTGTGTGCATTTTTCTTCAATTGATTTGATGGACTGAAATTTGACTCCTAAAATAGTGACTTAATGCTTATGTCATAGACATGAATAGACGTGTTATGTAAAGGGAGGAAAAGAGGTAGAGTCCCATGACTTCTGGAAAATTCCTAAACACCCCAGAAGCACGGCCATGACGATCTCACATCTACAGCACAGATGTGCCTTAAACACCTTTGAAACATAAGCCAATATTTAAGTGTATAGACTTTAGAAAAAGTCACAACTTACCCATCCCAAAGCCTAGCTTCTTTGATCATAAAAACTCCAACATGTGTCATTTAGAGGTAATTTTGCACCCTGGAAAATAGTGTTCCTCTGAATGAAGGATTTGTCCTAGAATGTCATTTTAAAAGCTAAGTCATTTGCAATGATTGGGGTCCCTTAAAACTCTCTGCCAACTTCTCAGTACAGGCTGAAAAACAATGTTGTCCTTGTTTTGGTGGGGGAAATTGGGTTACCTACCTGAGTTGACTCTGATAGCTCCCTGCTGGCTGAAGGAGATGCCATTCTTCTTCTTGGCTACATTAGGATCTGAGCTTTAAACCAACGTCCATTTCATTCATTTTCTTGGGTTTTGCCGAAATGCTTAGCAGTAAGTGGGAGATGCACAGTAGGATGGAGATGCCCAAACAGGCTCTTTCAAAGTCCAAGACTGTTTCTTGGGGGATTGTCTTTCTGCTTTTGGTGCTTCCTTAGATTATTTTGCTGTTTGTGATCCTAGATGTTGAACCCCAGGTCTTCCACACGCTGTTCGAGCACTCTGCTGCTCAGCACATCCCTACTCAAAATCCCCCATTTTTATTACAACTCAGCAGTATCTTGTCTTTGCATATTCTATCTTAGGGATTTTGTTATATTTTTAAAACTCAGTGCCTATGTTTGACTTCCTTGTTTCACGGAGTGGAGAAAGTGGACTTTTATTGTTAGAGATAAAACCTAGAGCCCCGAGCCATGCTGGACTCGTAGTCAATCACTGACCTGTTCCTTACCCTGGAAGGGATCTTCCCATGTCTTTCAAGGTTGTTCTGTATGCTCTGCTCTTTAGGCAGTTACTTGGGGATCCATCTGCTTTTGGACTGAGTAACTAAGTTGTGAATGTCTTCACATTTTTCTGTTTCAAACAAAATTATACCCCACGTCTCTGTCAGGCACTGTCTGGTATCCAGCTAGATCTGAGAAGAAGAGCTGGATGTGTCAGAGAAACACTGGTTTTCAACACTGGTCCATTTGAAAATAATCCCAGTTTCATCTGCCATCCTTTGTGCTGCCTAGTCTCTTTCTCATCCCCATCTTTCTTTCAGGTCCCACTGAAGGAGAAGTGTTGATTTGGAGCTTCAAGCTCTCACACAATTCAGTCATGAAAATAAGATTGGCCCTTGGAAACAAACCACTTCCTGCCGTATTGGAGGGGAGTCAGGAACAGTGGCTGGATCTTTTCCTCCCATACTACTTAATAAGGTAACTTCACTGTTTATCAAAGCACAGGGCCGATGGGCAAGCCGAGCACAGAACACAAAAATAGATCTTTCTTTGGAAGCACAGATGTAAAATAGTTTCCATGTTTCTACATTTCAAAGATGTTCAGGAGTTTTCTAAAGACTGCTGTGGTGGATGCACCCTTAAATCTCAGCTCTCAGAAGGAGGAAGCAGGAGGATACCCCAGGTTCAAGGCTTAGCCTGAGCTATAGAGCAAGACCCTGTCTCAAGAAAACAACAAAAAGAGAGAAGAGATGATGACTTCAGATTCTGCCTCTCAGGCATCTTGCAGCTGCAACAAAAATCAGGCAGCATTAGCATGCCTTTGAAGAAGCATCCATTATTATTTTTAGTTATTTCTCAATAATCACACAACTGGCCTCATCACACAATGGCTTTATAGTAATGAATTTTCAAAAGAAAGTGAACATTTCCTTTGAGACAGTATTCTCTGGTGAGTCTGGCATGCCCCAGTTTGAGGGCTTTTATCTCCAAATAGGGAAAGGGTTTCTCTTTTATCTTGCTGTCTTCCTTGCAGAAAATTTCTCTGGCACACAAAGGAAAGCCTACAAAACCCACTCCAACCTTACCCAAGACATCAGAAGTACTTTGCGAGCCAGATAAAATCTGCCCCTACAATTTTCTTGCTCTCTGATACATATTCAAGAAATTCTCCTTCCCCAGGACAAGATTACTTGGTAAGGACCCAAGCTGTTCATGGAAACTCGGTCCACCTAAGAGCCACAAATGAGTTGAAATGACAAAGGCCTTCTTTACTCAAAAGCCTTTAGCTTCATTAAATAAAGGCTTGTATTTCAGTAAACAAACCCTTTCCATGACATCCCATAAGACAGACTTCAAGAAGAGGGTTGGACTCCACCTGGCTGGCTATGGTCTCTTCTAACTCAATATCATTTTTCTAAGATTTATTTTATTATTTTATGTTAATTATTTTATGGGTCTTGTATGTGTGTCTACAAAGTATGTACTTTTGTCCACGGAGGCCAGAAGAGGGTGTTGAATCCTCTAGAACCAGAGTGACAGGCAGTTATAAGTTGCCATGTGAGTGCTAGGAACTGAAACCACATTATCTGCAAGAGAAAGTATTCTTAAGCAAGAGCCATCTCACCAGTTCCTCAATATCATTTTTTAATAAAAGATTTATTCCTTTATTTAATGTATATGAGTGCACTGTCACTGTCTTCAGACACACCAGAAGAGGGCTTCAGATCCCATTACAGATCGTAGTGAGGCACCATGCGGTTGCTGGGAATTGAACTCAGGACCTCTGGAAGAGCAGTCAGTGCTCTTAACCACTGAGCCCGTCAACATCATTTTAAAAACTGGGTCTTGTTGTGTAGTCCAGGCTTTCCTGAGTCCTCTGCCTCCTAAATAATGGGATTACAGGCCTGAGCTACCATGTCCAGTGTAAGTCAAACATCTCCTAAAAGTAAAATAAGGCCCTGAGACATGAAGACACTACAGATGTGGCTCATCAATCTACAGCTCAAACCACAAAGCAATGAAGTAATTGCAGTAGTGCCATTTGCTGGACGGCCCTCGCACCCTTGGTATTTGTCTTCTTGCTCAGAGCACAATAGACATTAAAACAAGACTTCTTCTCCAGGAAGCTAAGCTATGACATCTGCCCCATCATGTCCAGTAGCCAATATGACAGATCCAGCACCACTCAGCCTGCTCATGTTCTTAGCCCAATGGCTTAGAAAACACTTGCTTAAAGACAAGACTGCCAGCAGAGAACCTCCAGAGCACTCTTCCAACATGAATACCACTCTTGTTTGTTTGTTTGTTTGTTTGATTTTTGAGACAGGGTTTCTCTGTATAGCCCTGGCTGTCCAGGAACTCACTCTGTAGACCAGGCTGGCCTCGAACTCAGAAATCCACCTGCCTCTGCCTCTCAAGTGCTGGGATTAAAGGCGTGCACCACCACTGCCTGGCATGGATACCACTCTTGTTGGTAGTCTAAAGTGAAAACCACACAATTTTAAAAAGCAGTGCTAAACTGACTAACAGTAGCCACAGAGATGTGAGTGAGAGGCTACACATAAATCCAGGGTAAGAAAGTCAGAGAACCAATGGACATTTACTGGGTACTGTTAGCCTCCTTGAAAAGAGGGTAAATTTACTTTTATTTTTTCAAGGGAATAAAAAGAAAGACAGAAGAAAGGAAAGGCAGGAAGGAGGGAGGAAGGGAGTGATGGAGGGGGGAGTGATGGAGGGAGGGAGTGATGGATGGAGGGAGGGAGGGAGGAAGGGAGTGATGGAGGGAGGGAGGAAGGGAAGGAGGGAGGGAGGGAGGGAGGGAGGGAGGGAAGGAGGGAGGGAAACGGGGCAGGCACAGGAAAACCTAACTGATATCATGTTGTATCATCTTTTACTGAGAGTCATGATTTTGGCCCCCAAAATGGCAGTGGGCAGCTTCCTCTCTTTAATTAATTCTCTCCAACTGGAGAATTGTAGGAAATGAGGTTTCTTTCAGTCTTTGATCTTTAAAAACTAAGATCTTCGATTTTGCTGGACTGATTGTCAATCGTTTGTAGGAAAGAAAAAATTCATAATGTCCCTCATGTATGTAAAAAGCACACTACGAGAAGGCCCCGCCCACATTCCAAGGCAGCAAAGTTGAACATCACCTATGAAAGGAGGGATTTACAATAAACTTCCCTCAGCAAAAAGGAGGAGGAAGAAGAGGAGGAGGGAGAGGAACAACAATCAGTTAGACTGTTTTCTAGGTAAACCTTGAATCTCTTTTTGTACCTGTGGCATCTGTCTAAATCTCTCTCTCATGTTGTGGGAGCTATCTCATTAAAGTGAAATAATATAGCAATATGAAAGATTTTTACAGTAATCTTTTCCCCAATCCTAGCCCATCAGTTATTTGAAGCTGTGTGATAGATATACACTCCTGGAGAGTTTGTTTTTATTGACTTGGCCTAGGTTCTCATTTCCCTGCCTTTTACTTATTATTTTTTTTTTTTATGCTATGAAAATGTTAGCTCAATCTTGCCTCTCTTGGAGTATGTACTTGGTGTGACAAAATTGAATCATAATGAGACTTTTTAAAAACTCTATCTTTAACTCTTTTGTTCAGTAGGATGTTTTTGTTTGTTTGTTTATTGATTTAGTTTTGCTTTGGTTTGCTATTTTAAATAAATAGATCACTATTGGAATTTGATTTCCCATGAGAAGATTCTTTTAAGCATACATAAAGACTTATATGTGTATGTATGTTTAGTGGTATTTAGCCTGGTTGGGTTTTTTTCTCTGCTAACTAAACCTTCAGAACCTGCTCACACCCACAGATGTTCTAGCCCCTTGCACACGTGTAATACTTTGCTAAACATTTGCTCACAGTTACAGATTTACAGTTTATTTCGCTCCTCTGTGACCCCTAGATTTCAGCTATATTTCTGCATTATCATTTTCCCCTCCCTATACAGGTTCAAAGTTCCATTTCCCCCAAGTGCCTTTTGCTTCTCAACTACTATATCCAGTTTCCCTCTCAGCATAGTGGGACTATCTTGTCCAGTCTGTAACTCTCAGTCTCGTATACAATGATATTTTAATTGTGTGTCTTATTTGCAAGATATCTGATCGTGTAGTTTTAACCAAGTTCCTGTATTTACTTTGGAACACCACTTCTTTCCTGCAGCTCATTTGGCTAGTTTCACATTCTGGTGTAATAATATATTATCCGTAAACTTAGGGAAGAAACTAGGAAAACACTCTATTTAGAAGAGCTATTTAAGAAGCTTACTGTTTTCAGAGCCTTTTCGCAACCCAAGTTGAGATCATTTGATTTTCTTTTTTAAAGATTAATTTAAATTACGTCCTCAGGGAAAACTTCACAGTGAGTACTAAATCTTCTTCGTGTATCTCAACATGTCATAAGATTAACCGATCCTTCAAGATGGAAGATTCTGGAGCCCAATCTCCTGTCCCTCCATGACTGGGTCCCACTGAGTACAGGTGGTAGCCCTCTCCTTCTTAAAGCCTCGTGAATCTGATCTGACCTAGGCACAGCTCCTCCCAGCTTTAGCCCTTTCCTTCCCTTCTTCCCTTGCCAGGCATTCAGGAGGCTAGCCATGACCACAGTCTATATAGGAAACATTCCTTTTGAAAAATCTTGGCTAGGAAGCTGATATGTATCTCTGAGTTTGCAAACACAGAATCCCCATCTCTGAAATTTTGGATCTCACAAAGGAACTTTTGTTACAGCAGCCACGGGTTTGTTGACATTTCATATATGTTGGGTTGCCTAAAAATGGTTGCCTGGAGCTGCTGGCCACAAGAACTTCCTTTATCTCCTCCAGAATTGACATTCTTCTGAGCCCTTCTCATTAACCTTCTTACTTTGTCCCAGTGTTTGTTCAGGGGAAAAGCTGCTGTGGATGTAACACCAAAGGAAATAAGAGTGGAACACTTTATGGTTGCCTCGCCTCCTGTCTGCCCAACGTAACATTCCCATCATCCCTTGTTCCTGCTAGTTCAGTTGGAAGCAAATTACACTTACACCTTAGCTGTTTGAAATAACTGTTTCTGTGGAGTCACAAATTTTGTGAATGGGAAAATTATGGCTAGAAAGCATTTTTAAAATGAGATTTGTTTGACTCCTCAGTGCTATCCACAACTTCAACTGCATGAAACCAACATCTGGGAGTGATGTCTCAGCTGAGAACTGGATCTTTTCCATTTTTCACTCACACTCTGGTGGTTGATTTTGATTGACAGTTGGGACCTCAACCAGGGCCCTTATATCTGTCCATTCCATGTGAATTTTACTTCCTCAAGGAATGACTTGCTAGAGTACCAGTTCTTTAGTGTCCCATGAACAAGGTGAAAACTACATCACCTTCCAAAAGCATCCCACAAGTCATGAGCATGCTCTTGTCTACAGTCAGCATCCCACTCAGATCCAGTGATTTGTTTTTCAATCATCATAGTTCTGGTATGTTCAAAGTAATCTCCTTATAAAACTTCCCTCAGTACACAGAATCGCATGTACATGTCACTCAGATGCACACACATGTGCACACACATATGTACACACACACTAACACCATATCATATCCTCCTATGCTCAACTTGGGATACTCAGGTCATGTCTCAGCTTTTTTCTATTTATGTTTTCCTTATCTGGAGCCCTTCCTACCACTCCACAGTGTCTCTTTCCATCTATATGTTCTCACAAAGAGCAAATAAAATATTATATAAGAATTGCATTTGCTTTAAGCATGCTATATAGAGCATGTAGGACAAATAGCCCTGGCTAAGTCAGAATTAATCTTCCACCATCTCAAAATTTCCTTAACAGAGAAAAAGTAAGCAAAAAGATGAAAACCTTGTAGAAGAAACAATCTTTTGCCTGTTGGAAAAACCCCATAAGTTGCAGAGGCCATTAGATCCTGTGCCCCACAGTCTTCTGACCCTTGCATGAATGATACATAAATTTTGCTGTACACTTGGTACGATACCCAGAACTAGACTCCAGGGATAGGTCCAAGCCTCATAGATTCAATATCAGTCTGGAAAGCACAAGTATGAAACGGAAGCCAAGTTCACTTAGTTCTCTTTACGAAAGTGTCAGTTCTACTCAAAACCCAACCGCCCTCCTTGCCAGTGAGGGAGAAGATCAGCTTTGTCTTGTTCTCTCCATCACAGAAAGCCGTTTGATGGCCATGACAGCTGCTGCTTGCTAATTACAGGGCAAACTTCTCAGCATGAGGTCTGTTGCATCAACAGGTTTTAGAACAATCCAGCAATTGTTCAGGGAAGCTTGGGCACTCAGGGTTGAGGCCTTCCACATCAATTAGCTCCACTGGTTGTCATGACTTGGAGTTGTTCTGGTGGGTGAGGAGCACAGACGAAGCCTGCATATGGGTGGTTGGCTCTGAAGAACATTCAGCTTCTGTCTGTGCTTCTCGCTGTTGAAGATATAATGAGATGGGTCAGTGTCCTGCACAGTGTCCTGCTCCAGCAAGATTCCAAACACTCCCATCTGGGAGACAGGTGTATGCATAGAAACAGTTCGTTTTCTAGAGAACTGTAATGTGTTCAATGTGCATGTGTGTCTGGGGATTTGTTATTTTGAAACAACAATAAAAGATTATAATTCACTTTCATTATGAGAAATCAATGTTCCCTGAAAGACAGAGGAGGAAGAAAGAAAAGAATGAGAATGGATATAGTTTCTCTGTGGATGAGAAGTCTTGATTTTTTTTTAATGTATGTGTGGGAGGAGCAAAACTCAAGGCAATAGAGCAACAACAACAAACAACCACTAAGAACTGAGAACACAAAAATAGAACAGGGAGGGTCAGGAGTCCACCAACATACACTTGTCGTTTCCAAGGCACTGATCGGAGTGCTGCCACTAAGTGTCCCTTACAGGTGGCTGTACTTGTCTGGCCACAGAGCCATGTGCAAGTGGGTGAACTTGTCCTGCAGGCCTAAGCCTTCCAGGAAGAGGCTTGCCACCTCCATACTCCCCCTTCCCCCATCATCCCAACTCCCACCCCTGCTTTACACGTGGACATTTGAATTTGTCATAGCTAGCTTCAACTAAGTAAATGGAAATTCTCCCAGAGAAGGTACACGAGGAAAGGACAGAATAATAACGTGGGAGAAAGGGGGCAATGTAGCAGTAAATATTTAAATATGCTCCTGGTGAGTGTGTGCGCCTCCTCTGCACCCATGCAAGAACTCTGGATTCATGAATGAAAGACACACACACACACACGATGGTTTATTTTAATATACCCTAAGCTAGCTCTATAGTTGAGCCACTCCTGAACCTCCATGTGGCTAACACACTCTCCACTCCAATATTTTGAGTTATTACTTTCTAAAATCTATACTTTATTTCTGCTACCCCAGACCCAAACAGGGAGTGGCCCCTGGGGTAGCTTTCCCCTGATTCTTACATAGTTGGATCTCTGTCTTCCACAGCTCTCATGTTTGTATCCTCTCCTTCCTTGGAGAATCTCTGCCTTGGAGATTCTCTCTCTCCCCGTCCTGTGTTTCCTCTCTGGGAATCATCAAAGTCCCACCTCTGTCCCCCAGCCCAACAATTGGCCACTGGCTCTTTATTGACTGGTCAAAAAACCAATTGTTGGTAGATGCCCGCAGCAGACATGCGAATTCCCATGTAAGCACAAATCAAATCCCCAACAGAAAATGGCAGCTTGGTGAGGGGGGAGGGGGAGCCTAAAGACTACCTCAGTTCAGTCCCTGGGACCCACGGTGAGAAGAGAGGACTGACAGCCGGAAACGGTCCTCTGAGCTCTGGCCACACAGCATATGACCCATACCGCACAAACAGACACAATAGTTTGTTTAGGTTTAGAAGGAGTCCGTGAAATATATGAAAATCACTAGACTATCTGTAGTTCTTAAGACTCACATAGGAGAATAAAATTAGTTTCCAAGAGAAAATTCTGTACAAATAATTATTCACAGATTGAGTTCCATCCCACTGCTCGAAGACAATCTATTTGTCGCCTTTCTTTGATTAAAATGGTAATAGAAATTTTTTTTAAATGTAACTAAAGGAACAAACCGAAAACCACATAATGTTTATGAGCAGTCAGATAAGATGTATATGTTACTGTATAATGTTTGGGATTCAGAGGACTTCCTACAGTTATGGGATTTCTATATCTCCCTTTCAGTATGGCAGCCATTAGCAATGTGTAGCTAATAACGACCTTATGTGTGGCCAGAGCAAAGGAAATGCTGGATGTTCAATTATATTTCATTTTAAGACACTGAGCTTTGACTAGTTATCTGTGGCTAGCGGGTCTGTGTTAGACAGCTAACCCCTTGTTCAGGGTGTCAGCTTCATTTCCTATAAAGAGTCAAATCTCAGGTACTTCAGATTGTCTAAATCCATGGGCTCAGTGACAATCAGCCCAGTTATTACAGCAGCCATGGCCACTCCATACCTCAAGGGGTGTGTTTTGGTTCCCATAAAACATGCTTTATAGAGCATGGAGTTTGGGGATGGAAATGTAGCTCCGTTGGTAGAGAGCTTGCCTGCTGTGCACAGGGTCCCAAATTCAATTGCCAGAAGCCAGACTGACAGTACACACCTGTAATTTCAGCACTGAAAAACAGAAACTAGAGGGTCAGAAGTTCAAGGTCACTTGGGGCTATATAATCAGGGGCTACCCTGTGATACGTGAGAGTCTATCTCAAAGCCTCTAGAAATATCAGTGTTAGGGAGCTGCTCTAGATTCATTAACACATTTGTAAATGCTTGTCATGTTTTTATCTACCAAGGTTGAAAAATATATTCACAGCCAGGTGTTAGTAAATAACAGCTTCGATGTTGACTTCTTCCTCGTTCTTGTAAACATCCAAAGACAGAAGGACTTAACTTGAAAGACTGCATCTGAAAGCCAGCTTTTCAGACCCTACAATTTTAGACCATGTAGCATTATAGAAAAAGACCTCTGGGCAGAATGACCTTCCTCCCTGTGTCCCCAAAAGCTTGGCTCTCCCTTCAGCATGGTGCTGCCCTCAGCCTGACAGGGACAACCTAAGTGTCCCAGCTCCATCAGGCCTCAACCTCACATCACCCAGAGGCGTGACAACAGCCCCATTTCATCATTCTACAAAACAGAATCTCTCCTTTCAAAGCTCGTTGCCACCTTTACCTCATGCCAGGATTTAATGATCCAAAGAATAAGTAAATCATCTTACCACATGCTAAAGACAAATCAATACACACAATTTCCCAGGGCCTCTGAGAAGCCACGTTTCATTCTTAAACCTTACCTCAAAAGCCATAACAGGAGGGAATAGGATGTGCCGTATCCTGTACAGTAGGGCTCCACAGGAAGAAGCTGAAAGGGGAGAGGAAGTTCCAAAGCCAAAGGACCAGTGCCATTGAAAACCTGAAGCACGCCTTGAAGGAAAAGGATGGAAGGGAAAGGAACAATTTGCATAATTTCTTCAAAGTATATCGTTGATTCTTGATGGTTTCTTTGGGAGATTCTAGAAGAAAATGCCGTGTCTTCCTACACAGCTAAAATACTGCCAGTGTTAAGTGGAAAGCAAAATGTTCTTAAACACACGACATGTGATAGAGACTTGAAAGCAAAAATAAGAGCTTGGAAGACAGCTCACTGGATAAAGAACAAGCCTGAGCCCAGTTTTCCTAGGATTCATGTGAATGAATGCACCATGGTGCTGCACACTGGGGCACAGAGACAGGCAGATCCCGAGGAGTCTCTGGCCAGCCAGTCTCCTGTCAGCAGCAAGCTCCAGGTTTATGGAGTGACCTATTTCAAAACATAAAGTGGAGAAAAATGGAAGACTACACTACTCTCTAACACTCTCAAACACACACACACACATATACCATACCCACACATCATACACATACCACACATGTATACCATATACCACACCCACACATCATACACATACCATACATGTATACCACACACCACACCCATATATACATATACTACACACACACACACCATACACAAGGCACACACATATACCACACACCACACACACACACCACATAGACACTACACATACTATACACACACATAGACACACACCACACAGACACCACACACACTACACCATATACACACACACACAGAGACACACACAAACCACACACAGACACACACAGAATAATGGAGGCAGTTCTATATGCTTTTGCCGACTCTCTGAGAGACTTATATGATCATCTACTAATTAACTGATTTCGTATCTATTTTATGTATGTGTATACAGAAGACAACCTGTGAATGTCAGATCTCTCCTTCCAGCATGTGGGTTCTGGGGATAGAACTCAAGTCCTTAGACTGAACCACCCTCTGGCCTCACATTGTCTTCTGAACTTAGCACTAAGAGACATGCACAGAGCATAACTAGTGGTGCTCGGGGTTTCTGTTGAGGAAGGATCTGGAAGATGCCAGAGCAGAGTTTAAATGATGATCAGTGCTGACTACCTTCTGGAGTATCTCCATTCTTTGCGTCCATTTCTCAGTATCTCTCTTACCTTTAATACTTCACACTAGGAAGAAGTGGTGGACCATGGGAGTGGGAGAGAGTGGGATAGCCTAGGCTACATAGTGAGAACCTGTTAATAAACAAGTAGTAAGTGCCTGCTAGCACTGACTTCTCAATACCTACCAAGATACCTGCTGGGTTCTAATAAAGATCCAGCCAATCAGTGAGCCTCTCATATAAGAACGGCCAAGCACTGATGTTCAGTCACACTGCTTGCTCTAGAAGGCTGCGGAGTAACTCAAGGATAAGGAAAGACAGAAGGAAGAGAATAGAGAAGGGAATCCTGAGGACCACAGCCCTTCTGAAGTTTTGTCCAAAAGAAGGAAGAAGTATACAAATAATGGAAAGGAAAACCACAAGGGAGGGAAAGCCCAGGACTGAAGGAGGCTGGATGGCTTCTACTGCTCCAGCCTGCCCCTCTCAGGACCCAACCTGAAGCCCTGAATCACAAACTGCGTTAGAAATCACCTGAAGCATGGCCACCTGTCAGAAGATGTATCAGGACTAGTTTATGAACACTGTGAACACACAGTGACATTGTGCTGCCTCTGTTGTATAGATGCCAGGGATTAGCCAAACACTGGGGATGAGGAAAGCTCTGGGACTCTCATCTGCCCTGGGTAGTGTATCTGAAGTACAGAGTCACAGTGTTCTTACAGGAGGCGCAAAGGAGCATGAGCCCTGAGCAGAAGACTCCTATAGGCCTTTGAATCTAGAGGACATGAGCAATAAGAAAGATCAGTAAAACAGAACCAGCCAGTGCCACTCCTGACTTACTACACTAACAGGCAAAATAACACCTCCAGACCTACTGAGTTGTTAGGAGATAAGATCTCATTTGCAATAAATCTTCTAATGGCTCTGTGAGCTAACAACTTCAAGTAGACTTAATGTAGACCATTCATATGCTGTGCATATAGGATACATATACATGTGTGTATGTATCTCACAAATTGAATACTTGATTAATGTTAGCTGATAGCATTGCTGTTGCTGTTACTGCTAGATTAGATGTCACTCAGTACAATGCAGAAGGGTCACCTACTGCAGTCACACCATGATCTAGTTACTGGATGTGAGCACACAAGTTCAAAGTTCCTCCCAGACTCACAGCCTGGGAAGACTGACTCCATGAGGCAGCAAGACAGGATGTAAGCAAAAGGGAGGAGACCAGAAACACAGAGCTAAGACTGGAGCCAAGGGCAAGGGTACTTTGATATCTCTCTTAAATCCTTAAATGATGGGCTAAGGCACAACTTAACTCTGAAAGTTTTTCTTCTAAAGCCAACAGAAGACCCAGAACATGGGAGCTCAGAGCAGGGAGGTCATGATCCAAGAAGCACAGACTTTCTAAGTCCCAGCCACTTCCTCCATCCTGGGAAGACGTGGAGAGACTGCGAAATGGGCTACATCTGCAGTTTCTTTCTTTCACCTTATCAGAAGACCACAAGTTTCTGAGGAATGAGGTGCTTCCCATGCATAATCAGACTGTACAAATATTAACAACTCGGATGAATCTGGAGCTTATGTGTAACAAAAGCACCCCTACACAAACGCACACACACACACACACACCACCACCAGCAACAACAACAACAAAAACTTTTAAGCAATCCATTATAGATATTAGAAATTAAAGAACTCTGAATGTGTCTTGGACACAAGCTGAGTTTTCTACAGTCCATTTAGGGATGCAACCTGTAATTCATTACTTATCAAGACATTGTTCCTTTGTGGGAAAAAATGTGAAGGGGAAGGAGAGGCTGCTGTTAGGAATTGGTTCTAATGCTTTGTTTTAATTCGGACCCCCAGATTGGGAATCTGTGTGTCCAAACGCTGAAGATTCCTGTCCCCAATTGGTTTTTGATTGATCAATAAAGATCCAATGGCCAATGGCTACGCAAGATGAAAGAGTTGGGACTTCTAGATTCCCAGAGGAAGAACTGGGGCAGGGGGTGTTGGGAGGGGGAGAAAGGATCTGTCAGGAGATGGGTAGGAAAGACCATGCCAGGAAGGAACAGGAGGGAGTAACAGCCAAAATGTAAGTTCAAGAAGGAAAGCAGCCCCCAGAAAGGATGCCCAGAAGTGTCTTGGTCAGCAAAGATAGGGGCCTTCCCAAAGGGATCCAGGGAAGCAAGGATAAAATAAGGATTTAGGAGGTATTAAGCCAAGAATACCAGAAGGAAGTGTTTGCTGGCTGCAGGAAGTTTTAGAAGTGCCTGACCATTGAGCTAGTCAAGGCATGTAAAAGTTAAGCTGGTGCGTGCATGTGTGCGTGTGTGCGTGTGTGCGTGTGTGTGTGTGTGTGTGTGTGTGTGTGTGTGTGTGATGTGTGTGTGTGTGTGTGTGTGTGTGTTATTCATTGGTGAATCCAGAGGACTCTGGCAGATGGCTGGAAGCTTTCACCTTTGCAGGCTGCCATGATGATTCAATTGATAAAGGAGCTTGCTGCCAAATCTGATGGCCTGACTTCAATCTCCAAAACCTGCATGGCAGAAGGAAAGAGCAGACTCTTGTCAAGTCTTTTTTGTTGTCTATTTTATCTTTGCTTCCCTGGATCCTTCTGGGCAGCCCCCTATCTTTGTTTCCCAAGAAGCTTTGTGACTTCTATATGTGTGGTGGCAAATATGTGACCATACAACAATAAGTAAGTAAATACATTTAATTTTAAAAGAATTTTTTAGAAACCAAATAATGAAAAGCCCAGTTCATGTAGGTGTCACCCCTTCTAATGAGTTGGTGATATTGTTCTTGAATTTGACATTGTCAAAAGTCTTCAGACTTATCGTTGGCTGAGGACCAACTTGATTTGAAGCACATTAGGTGCCAGGAGGGTTTTAACTGAGTAACTAACGCAGTAGGCATTGACAGGGCACAAAGTCCAGCGTATAGGGGTGATGCCTTCACTATCTAATACAATCAAAGAAATGTCCTAAGACCTGAGTTATATTCACCATCTGTGAAAACAATAACAGAAGATGCATTTACTGGCAGAGTCCACTTCAGTTTTCTGAACAAATTTGCAAACAAATGCCATTTTTTGAAAACTCAACATGGTCAGCCTTGAGAAGTATTTCTAATATCTGAGCCCTTGCTGCCTGTCCTGTTTAATAGCTATCAATAATGAACTAACAAGGAGCAGAAGAACTGACATCCATTAAAAACTAAACCTTTTCTAGGAAAGTTCAATGTATACAAACTTCTCACTAACAAGAGAAGTATCCCTTGTGGGAAAATTTGGATTTCAAAAATGTGATTTTTGTTTATATTTGGAGCCAAAGCACAGTGGGAGTGCAGATCAGATTATAATAGAGAGATGAGGTTTGAAATTCAAGCACTTGCCATTAACAGTTCATGGGTACACACTCAAGAACTTATTATATGACATAAGGTGTCACCTGGGATTGTTCCATGATCAGGCTGCAGTATCTGTTGAGCAATTCACTCTCATTGAAGGTGTATTCAGGATTGTAATTGTGAACATAAATACTTCTAGATACATCCTATAAAAAGACAGAAACTACAGAACGAAGAACAGGAGTCCCCAACTACTCCTGAGAGTTACCAAAACACCTCTTTAGTCCAACTAAGCCATCAGGGTTTGTTTATAAGATCTATTCATCTTATTTTATGAGTAGTTTGCCTGAATGTGTGTATGTGGACCATGTGTATGCTAGGTGTCTGCAGAGGTCAGAAGATAGGTATTGGTCCACTAGGCTCAGTCATGATGCTTGTGAACCACTATGTGCATGCTGGGAATGGAACCTGGACCCTTTGCAAGAGCAACAAGTGAGACTCTTTCTAGAAAAGTCTGTCTTCTCTAGTTTCCTAAGGGAAGAAGATGGGGTAGAAAAGAACACAGATAGAGGGATAGTACTCACTGACAGCTTACTCACCCCTGAGCATACAGGGGATGCCAACATTGAACCCTCAAGAATTTCACAATATTGCCTAAAAATTAAAGCATATGTATAGAATAACTATTCATAATCATCAAATGATTATATGTCAGGAACTCAGTACCTTAAAGAAGATAGAGGAAACAGACTGGCCCTGTAGCTTTTGAAAAAGAAAAAAAGATGTGAGAAAGAAGTATTTAATGGCTGATTCAAGGAGGGCTCGACAGGATGACTTGTATTCCTTCTCTCTCTACTCACAGAAGTTCTGTGAGGTCTGGACACTGTTCTCCTTTATACCTGAGGGGACACAGGATAAGATCACTAAACCAAGGTCACAGAGCCAAGAAGATGGATCAGAGAGTAACTTGATGTCTTTGTTCTTCTTCACACTTTTCCCCCCGTGGTGAATGGTAGGCCAAGTCCAAGTGCCTAGCACAGCATAGACGCACAGAGGCTGAGCCTGTGCCCAGCCTGGTTTCTATTGCTGTGATAAATTATGCCTAAAACAACTCAGGGAGGAAAAAGTTTGTTTCAGAAGCAGGTTATAGTTCACCATTGAGGGAAGTCAGAGCAGGAACCTGGAGGCTGGAGACCATGGGGTACACAAATTACTTCATTACTGATTTGCTCTGTGGCTTGCCCAGTCTGATTTCTTATACAACCTAGGACCACACACCCTGAGGTGGGCACAGTGAGCTGGGCTCTCTCACATCAATCACCAATCATGAAAAAGCCCCACAGACTTGACTACAGGTCAGTTGACAAAAGAGTTTTCAGCTGAGGTTCCCTCTTCCCAGAGGCCCCTAGCTTGTGTTAAGTGAAGAAAAAAAAATCAACAACCATCCAGAAGAACCTAAGAAGCCTTCAAGAGAAAACTGGCCTCTGAACTAAGATAAAAAACAAACAAGCAAACAAACATAAACTCCCAGAAAGCAACTGAGACACCTCGGCCTCAATGGCAGGCTGACTCGCCCACAAAAGCAAATTCCTAAGGGTTCTCCATGTAGGTGTGATTCTATTTTCAACACCTAAAATTTTATTTAGATTGCAGAATATTCAAGAATCATGTGTTGAACTACTAACTGATAGACAGAGCTAGAAGAATCAGATAGGTCCCAGAAAACCCAGACAGAAGATTTGCCTAAAAAAACAGGAAGTACGTTGAGGCTCTGAAAACCTGGCAAGCCTATTCTTGAAGGTTCAGTGTCCTTTTGGACCATTCAGTAAGAGGCCTCTGCATATGGATGGGATATTCTTTGTCTTAATGAGGCTCCGATGAGCAATGTCCATTCTATCCAAGCTCCTAAAAGGTAACTTTCCTCTCCACTATGTCCTAAGAAATCCTGAGTGAAGGCAGGCATAGTGCCTTTTCCACCACCAGAATATGACAGCAGAAAACAAACAAAGCAATCCCAAAACACTGGCTCATTAATCCATCAAGCATGTCCGCCACATTACCTTTGGCTGATAGCATTACAGGAGATAGGAAGACCTCTAGAAAGGTACCACTCGATTGCTTCAGCAATGCTGGAAGGCAGAACATTAATAACGGAGACAGAAGGAAGTGATAGAGCAGAACCCAGCAAAGCCATGACCCTGTGTTCAATTCCCAGCAGCTAAGAGGAAAAAACTTAAAAATTGAATAAAAGACCTGCTAAATGCAGAATCAGTGAAAACCCCACTGTGGGAATCAAGAAAGAAGTCACTGTTCACAAAGCACAACCAGGAAAGGGCGTGAAGTGGCTGGCATTGCTCAGTGCTACCCAACCTGTGGCATTGGCCTACACATGGCTTGTGACTTATAGCATGAGAGTTCATCAGGCAAAGTTCATCTTCTAAGAGTGTGAGTTCATCTTGTCGGTGGATTAGACTTAGGTGAACACCCTCCACTCTCTCCTCCAAACCTCCATCAAAAGAGAGCTATCCTTATGCTTTAAGTAATAGCCAAAAAATTAAAAATTACACACCCATACTCACTTCAGCTGCAAATATATTGAAATTGAAACAATACAGAGAAGATAACGTGGCCCCTGGGCAGTCTCTGGCACTGAAGACCTGGAAGATTCCTGGAGAGCTGCTTGTCCTCATTCCACATTGGAAGCCTGAAGAGGTTCTAATATCAATGAAAGAATGACACAGCTACGGAATCGATGAACTTGCTATCAAGAGTGAAAGCAGGTAGGCAAACAGCAAAAGTTTTCTTTTTCAATGACTTTTTCACCTGGGCTTGCCACCAGAAGGTGCCACCCATTTTTAAGGTGGGTCTTTCTGGTTCAAAAATTCTAATTAAGAAAATCCTTCACAGTGTCCAGTAGCTTGTATCTTAGTTGATTCCAGTCAAGTTGATAACCAAGGTTAGCCATCAAACACAGGGATGGTAAATCCATTCAAGCTGACAATCAAAATTAACCATCACGCCAGGGGTGGTGGTGCACCCTTTAATCCCAGCACTTGGGAGGCAGAGGCAGGCAGATTTCTGAGTTCGAGGCCAGCCTGGTCTACAGAGTGAGTTCCAGGACAGCCAGGGCTACACAGAAAAACCCTGTCTCGAAAAAAAAAAAAAATTAACCATCACATAAGGCAATATTCTTATGAAGCTAAGCGACAGCTAGAATGTGCTGGAAGCTAGGACACTGGGGCTTCTTACACATTTAGCTCTGTTCTTAGGATCTTTTCTTTTCTTTCCTTTTCTTCCTCTTCCTTCCTTCTTCTCCTCCCTCCCTCCCTCCCTCCCTCCCTCCCTTCCTTCTTTCCTTTTCTCTTATTTCTTCCCTCCATCTTTCTTCCTTCCTTTTTTTCTTTCTTTCATTCAAGTTTTCAGTTAACTTCTGAAAGGAGACAAAGGTTATTAGAGAACGCCCATTTCCTTGACCTTATGTTCAGAGAGAATTTAAGTCCTCCACGGAAAACATACTTAACTCTTGAGTAACCAAAAGAGAAGAAGTTCAGAAAAGTGAATTCAGAAGCACAAGGAGTTGTGAGTGACGGATGCTGGAGAGATGCAAATTAATGCAAATGAGAATACAAAATCCCAGGAAGACTGAGCCAGGGGGTGGTGTCCCTCAAGAAGCATGTGCTGTGTAGAAGCCCCAGCCAGAGGAAGCAAGCAGGACCCAGAGCCAGCCCAGGTCAGCTGCCTTCCCACAACCAGTTGGGGTGAGGTAAGTTCTCTAATTTTAATGGCAACACCATATAAGGTAGGTATGGCCTAATACAGACAGTCCCTGTAGAACAGACAGCAGGCATGCCTCTGTCAACAGGAAGCCCCTGGATTACTCATGTGGAGAACTAATCTGAAAGCCTTACCTATCAAGTCTTGGATCCCCCTTTACTTCTCTCCTACTAAACATACATAATTTTATAATGTTTCAATAATTCAGGAAAAAATTACTGGTGGACTCACCTGCCAGTCTAAGAAATGTTTCCTGTCAGTCATCTTTGTTCCAGTTGCCTTTTTTTTCCTTTACAAAATCATTATTGTGGGTGCGAACGCCCTGCCCACTATCACCACAGCCTGTGTGAGGAAGTTGAAGGACTTCAACTTTGTGCAGTCAGTTTCCCTCTCCACATGGTTCAAGGGTCTAGTTCAGGTCACCCAGCTTGCAAAGTGAGCACCATTATCCACTGAGCCATTCTTTGGGCTCATAAGAAGTCAAGTACTTTAGCCATAAGTAAAGTACCCCGTATCATTGGTGAAAGTCCATGAAAGATGGACAGAAATTTGACCATGGCTTCAAAATTTTATAGACATAAAACAAAACCAAATGTAGATCTGCTTTTCTCTCTTTAAATGGACAGATATGGTAAGTGCAATCAGAAGGCTGGCATGTGATCCGCCCAGCAACACTGCAGTGAAGGCTGCTTGGCAAGAATCATATTTTTAGGCCTTTTCTTAAACCTTCATTTGCTAATTTCATGTAGGATCCTTGGATTCATGGTCTTGGAATCTAGTTTGATTTAATCATCAAGGTTGCACATATAAAAATCATACAAGGAGTATGTTCCTTTTCTATTCTTTGCAAAGGTTAACATGTAGTATTTATCTGTTCTGTGAGGATCCTGTAAAGTTGACTGCATCTGTCTGGTTGGGTTCTTCCTTTTGAGAAGGGTGGAAACACTGGAAGGGCCTGCTCTCTCAACTCAGCTCTCTTGGTGATGGGACATGTATTCAGACTTCAGAATCTATCAGTGTTGGTAATCATTGTTCCTCTGGCAAATTGCCTCTGCAAAGGTATGGCCAGGTTTGTGAGCAGGGTAGGCCTGCTTGTATCTTGCATTTTCCTCTGAGCATGGACTCAACAGCAGAACCCCGATTTTCGAGCTCAGTCTGGGCGAGCTGTGTTATTCCTTTGTGTCCTAGCTCATTAATTGCTAAGCTTATCTTTATGACTTCCTTCCTTCTACTCGGGTCTGCTGCTCTGCCCTGGTTTTTCTATTGTGCTGTGCTGAACAGCCCCGTCAGGAAGTCCCAGTCTCTCTCATTTCTTACACAGACCATCTAACCTATAAATGTTCATTTACAGGCCACTGAAGATGAACTCACATGCACGGGGCTGGGGATGCATTATTACTTCCACTGCTCAGAGGTTTTGGGTTTATTGAGGAGAATTTCAAACACAAAAGCAAACACTGCTTCACCTCAATCCTTCTAGAAGGTTCCTAGCTCAACATCACCTGCTTTCTAATAATGTGCTTTTGGATAGTCCAGTTCTTTTTTTGTTGTTGTTAAAGCAAACTTGTGTGTCCTAGTTATCTTTGAAGACAAATCCTAGACTTTAAATAATCTTATGTCATACACAGTAGTAACTTTTTTAAAAGGGTGATTGGATTCCTTTTATAAACATATATGATCAGAGTCTGAGCAGCCACTCTGCAAGATGCAGCCTTAGATCCAGCCACAGTTAAAAATAAACTTTAAAATATTTTATCACGATCATTTGAACTTATAGCAGAGTTCAGAGTGCAGGAAGGAGCAGCTTGTGGGACGAAGTTCTACCTTTCCTTCCTCTGCCCTGGAAAGAACAATCCTGGCCATGCTGCTGGGCCCAAGAGAAGCACCACAGGGAAAAGAAGTCACCACGACAGGATTCCAGAGCCTTCGGACTCCACCACCACCGGCCCAACTGTTTCTAAGAATAGCTTGGTTGGGAAAAAAAAAAAAAGTACTGGCACCAGACTCTGGGCTTTAATTGTCTCCAGCTTTAAAATAGAAACAAGCTGGAGCGGAAGTGCCCCCCTGGAAACTCCGTCTGTGAACCCGGATGGGAATCTTGACCGAGGTCCCAAAGACACAGACCCTGAAGGATGATGTCAACACTGATCATGACCAGAGCCTCATCCCCAGGGCACATGGACCTCTGAAGTCAGAGGGCTTCCCTCCCAAAAGTGAAAATAGCCCATGGGTGCTTGGCATGTCATTTCATTTTCACAGTAAATTTAGCTGACTGATTACTAAATCAGATTGTGAAAAAAAATCGCTTTCCTCAAAGCACAGTGTCAGACAGGACTAGTGAGATGGCTCAGTGGTAAAGGTGTTTGCCATTGCCTGGCAACAGCCTGGAGGAGGGTGGGAATCTTCTGTTTCATATGAATGGTATCTCCTAATGTGCGAGTCAACAGCTTCTTCTTCTTGTTCACTAGTGGAACATACACATACACCATTGAAAGTGTGGAGCTGACTAATGTCATTGTCAAGCCCCACACAGCTCCACATTATCAGTGTGGGAGACCTCTCAATCCAAGCGTTAGTCTCAGACCTTGGATCACACTGGAAACAATCTGTTTTGAACTTCTCAGAGCAAAGACAATTAGCCCTGACGTGAGACCAAAATGAACAAGGACAGCCCTGGAGTGTTACTGTGCTTCTTCTCTGGGCCTCCGCTTTGGTAATCATCAGCTTGTGCAGAAATTTACAGCCCTCCACCCCCATCCCCCCAATACAGTTCTCATTGTGAAACTTTCCTGCTATCCTGGGAGACTAACACCAGAAAACAGACTGTCCTCACCTAAGGTCAGCAGTCATAAATGAATTATATTTGCCAACTTGCTAGAGTGTTCTTAACTTGGAAGGCTTAGAGCATTTGGTTGCACAGAAGCATAAATATTGGTTAGTAGCATCAGTTTTCAATTTTGTTGCTCAGCTGTTTCCCAGGAGCCATCTGACCTGCACATAAGCTACCATCCAGCACATACATCTTCCCTTGCTTGTGTGCGGTATCTCAGAACTCCCTCCAACTCGACCTGTAAGACACAGCTTGCTCTGTTCTCCATGGGCTCTAAGGATGATCTCTGTATGAGGCAAGATTCACCTCTGTCTTTTCCATATGATGACAACTCCTCCTCCTCCTCTCTCTCTCTCTCTTGTTCTCTCTCTTGTTCTCTCTTATTCTCTTGTTCTCTCTCTCTCTCTTGTTATCTCTCTCTTCTTCTCTCTCTTCTTCTCTTGTTATCTCTCTCTCTCTCTGTCTCTCTCTGTCTCTTGTCTCTGTCTCTGTCTCTCTCTCTCTCTGTGTGTGTGTATGTGTGTGTGTGTGTGTGTGTGTTGTGTGTGTGTGTGAAATCAGAGGACAACTTGTAGACGTTGGTTCTTCCCTTCTATCGTGTCGGTTCTGGGAATCAAACTTGTGCTGTTGTGTTGTTGGGTTTGGCAATAAGCATCTCTCTTAGCTGAGCCATCTTGCCAGCCTTCTGTCTTATTCTCTGACACAGGGTCTCTCACTAAATATGGAACTCACTGGACTCTGCTGGACTGGCTGACCAGCCAAACTCTATGCTCATCCTGTTTCTACCTCCCCAGTGCAGAGATTATGTCTGTGTGCCAACCTGGACTTTTTATGTGTGTTCTGAGGTTCCAAACTCTGGCCCTCAAGTGCTTTACAGACTGGGCTGTGTCCCCTGCACACTGTCCATCTGGCCTCTCCTCATTCATACACAGCTGCTCATATTCTGTTGTGGCATTAGAAGTGGCATCAGAGAAGGAAAGGACGTCAGAAGAGGAACAAACAACATTCAAGTCCCATGCTATTTGTCCCAGGCCCTCCATACGTTAGCTCTTAAAACTCTGTTTTTAAAGGATGATGGAGGCTGTAAACATGCTATTTGCATTGTCTTAGTCTTTGAGTCAGGAAACTAAGTCAAACAGTCCTATAAATGATTGAATTTTACTTATGATTTTGAGTTATGAGAATTAATACCCATAATACAACTACAAAATTAAAGGCAATATGATATGTATTTCCATACAGCTGAAATATTCTATTAAAAGATTATCTCTTAGGCAGGCACAGCAATACATACCTTTGTTTCCAGCACTCTGAAGGAAGAGACAGGTATCTCTGTGAGTTTAAGGTAGCCTGATTTACATAGTGAATTCTAGGCTAGCCAAGCTACCTAGAGAGATCATGTCTTAAAATTAAAAAAAAAAAAATGTTTTAAAAAAGGACAGAAAGATTATCTTTTCCACTGAAGAATTATCTATGATAGGCAACATCTTGTCACTGAGCCAGGCTCATTTTGGCCATCATGCAATATGCCAATCCTGAAAACTCAGAGGGCAGAAGGGAGGAAGAATTTATTAATGAGGCAGCCAAGCGTGGACATGAAGATGCACTCCCAGGAACAGGGCTTAAGAATAGCTATAGGTTAGAGATAAAGGCATGGGGAATAGCAACTGGGCTAAATCTTGGCGATCTGTGCGTGAATAATCAATCTTCAGGGTTCTTCATGCTCAGGAAGTGGTGGCTATGGTATTATCCTCAGACAAGGTTTTGGTCATTTGACTTCAGATAGATTACCCATCAAGCCCCTTTATAGGATCAAGAGTCCATGCTTCTGCCTGGCTTGAAGGGACAGCAAAGCAGCACCTATAAAATAACTTAGACGGCCTTCATCATTAAGATCTCCCCATCTGAAGTGTTATCTGTAGCCCAGCTCAGAATATGCAGCTCAGCTGTGTGACCTCCCAAGCTGGTGACTTTTAAACCCAACTGAAAGCAAGTGAACTGAGCCCAGAATTTCAATCAATTATAGCCAAAATTACATATGATCAATTACACATAAAACTCCATTATTTCTTAACAAGTCCAATGAGAGGATGTATTCCCTCCAGCGTTACAATAGGAGCCTAGTTCTACAGTTAAGCTCACGTGGTGGAATAGTGAGTTCTACATTACTTAAAATGAAAAGACAAAAAGGAAACGTTCTTAATAACTAGACTCAGCTGAGGGCCATGGAAGTGTGAGGAGTCCACGTGACTACATGAAAACACATAAACTCGCAATTCACGCCTTAGGGTTTTTTTTCCTTCTCTCTTTACTATGTTTAAATTCTCTTCAGTGAAGTACTGTAAAGCTGTTTTTAATTATTTTAAAGGGGATTTTCACCAGTTCCCCATGTTCTGTCAGAGCTAAATTTTAAAAATAATTTTATTAGCTCTCTGAGAATTCTGTACAATGTGTTTTGACCCTATTCAGGCCTCTCCAGCCCTTCGCAGATCCAGCCTCCTTTCCCCACACTCCCAATTTTGTGTCTTTTTTTTTTTTTTAATAACCCATCAAGACCAATTTGTGCTGCTCAATATTCTTGGTTGCATGGCCTTGCACAGGAGTGTGGTTGGACCCACCAAGGGCTACGCTCTGAGAGGTAATTGACTCCCGTCTCCCAGAAGCTAATAACTGCCAACTGCTTTATAGCTAGGATGGAACCTCCTGCTCATTCTCCTCCCCCCACCCACTCCCCCACCCGCATCCACACTGGAATTTGGACTGGCTGGGCTTGCACAGCTGAGTTCTTATTAATACACTTCAATATTTAAGTTTTAAGTTCCCTCTTGGTAGAAATTTGGGAGCTTATGGAAGGTCTTCTTAATTCTTTCACGTATTGAGCATAGACGCCAAGTTGTTGGTGTTCTCTAACCTATGCACTTCTTACTAGAGCTACTCCAGGGCCCTGCAAGCCCTGCAAGCCAGGCCTCTGCTGCTTTTTGTGTAACTCTCCATCTTAGCTTAAGTAATAGCTCACAGTAAATATGCAAAGCATCAGTAACCTGATAAGGAATGTATTTATTTTGGGGGTTACAAGCAACAAGGGAAATAGTTTAAAAAAAAATTTCAGGTCTTCTATAAAAGGCATATGATTTACCCTTTTTTCACTTCATAGAGCAAAAATTGGCTTACATTTTTGGGTTAAAAAGTGTTCAAGGCAAAGAATAAAAAAAAAAAAAACCAGTGAGGAAAACAAATTGAAATAGTGCTTCATTGCTAATTGTGCCAAGTCCAGGGCCTGATACAGCAAGGAGGCAAGAGTGGGTTCATTATCGATTAAAGAGACAACTTCCTTTCACCCCTCAAGTCATAGGCCCCATGGGAGGCTTTATTATCTTAAGGGGTAAGTTCACATTAATTAGGCCTAACTGCCCTTGACCACTTAAATAGCTAATCTGTAAAAAATGCAGCTGTGTGTGCATGTGAGTGTGAGTGTGTATTCTACCCTCCCTCCCTCCCTCCCTCCCTCCCTCCTCTCCCTCCTCCTCCCCCCTCTCCTCTCTCTCTCTCTCTCTCTCTCTCTCTTTGTGTTGTGTGTGTGTGTGTTTGTATGTGTTTTCTTCCTTCATAGCTCCCCTGTAGCAGGCCAGACCTCACTTCAAGCATGTATTAAGGATGACACACTTCTGTTCATGAATAGAATATCTTTTGTTTGCAGAGAATTGAAGTAGGTCAGCAACTTCAGCTGTAAACACCTTGGGTGTGCTCACTCAAATGACAGATTTTTCTCTCACACATATCTTCTGAGGCTGAATCTGGAAACTCCAACTTAACAATCACTGAGAAACTCACATAAAGTTCCAAACTACAAGAAATTAACAACTGCAGAGTCCCTGCTTCATGTCTTTCTTGGACTTCAGAGCTTGCTTCCTTATCCTCTTCAGCCACCTTGGGCAGAACAGATTAAATCATTCTGGCGGTGTGTGAAAGCTCTGATGCTCAAAGAGAAGGTCCCGTGTCCCTTTCCCCCCTCCTCCCTTTCACCACCCTACCCCTCACCACCCCTACCTTCTACTTTACAAGGATGTTTAATAAGCAGTGGGGTAGTAGGAACTGTTTGGCAGGAGCTGGGGAAGAAGGCATTGCACTGTTGACTTTTGCTAGCCCACTGGAGGCTCTTTTGCACACCTTCCATCCCCACTGTGCTCATGAATGGGTTGCTAAGCACTTGACAATGCCCTGAGCAGCCTCTACACTAAAGGGCAGCAACAGTCCGAATCTCACAGGAAAGGAAGTGAGACTAGTTTGAGTCCCAGGGAACTAGGACTGCTTCATGTAATAACTTCAGACAACTCTGTCTGGCACGTTCGGCACCCCCACGGTCCTGTGACAATGTCCTAGAGATTCACAGATAAGTCTCCTAGTATCTTCAGAGCATATTTCCTTTTATTTGCAGGGCAGTCAACTTTGCTCTGGCATGTGTATTAAGTTTGGTCATCCCTCTGCATTCATATCTGGGCTCCAGGGTCCTTAAGTAAGAAAGTTAAAGAGTTGTTATTGTTGTTTTACATCAAAAGGAAGGGAAAGATTGAGAAAGAACTTGGATATCAGCTGCTTTATGTGTATGGAGGGAGTGGTCAGGACACTGACACTGAAATCTTGATGGTTCACAGGCTCAGCAGGCTGCTTCGGCCACCTCAGTACCCAATAGATGGAGCCAGCTACACTGCTCTGGTGATGGAGTCAAAGCATGAGTGAGCACTAGCCAGGGTTGTTTTTCTTATGAATGAGGACTGAGAACAGGGCCCAAACTAGGAAACATTGTGGTCCAGGATCTGCATTCATCACCCTTGTCTCTGCAACAACTGTCCCCCACCCCCACCTCTATTCCCACCCCCAACACTGAGGAGACCAAAAGGCTATCAGAGAACTTCCTTCCACTGACCTTTTTCTTTGTTTAGGATGACTGGCCTGAAGAACACTGGTATGTATGACTGATAAGAGGATTTTGGACATGTACTTGAAGTCCGGGCATTCTTGTGGAGGTATCACAACAAGATTGTGAGAGAACATATGGTGCATAGACTGATTTTTAAAGATTAAGTTTCATGATGTAGCCCAGAATGGCCTTAAACAAGGAAGCCTCTGCCCCTGAGAATGGAGATTACACTGAATCGTGAGGACAAAGCTGAGATTGTTACAGGCTACCCAGTCTCAGCACCTGATCCTAAGTGACCATGAGAAGCCATGTGCATGTCAGTCGATATGTGGGTTTATTTCTGGGTCTTCAATTCAGTTTCATTAACCAACTTGTCTGTTTTTATGCAAATATTATGCAGTTTTTATTACTATTGCTTTGTAGTATAGCTTGAAATCAGGGATGGTGATACCTCCAGATGTTCTTTTATTGTACAGAATTGTTTTAGCTATCCTGGTTTTTTTTCGTTTTGTTTTGTTTTTGTTTTATCATATGTGATGAGTATTATTCTTTCAACATAAAGAATTATGTTGGAATTGTGATGGGAATTGCATTGAATCTGTAGATTTCTTTTGGTAAAATGGCCATTTCACTATGTTAATTCTACTAATTTATGGGCATGGGAGATCTTTCCAACTTCTATCTACTTCAGTTTTGTTCTTCAACAGTTTGAAGTTCTTGTCATACAGGTCTTTCACTTGCTTGGTTAGAGTTACACCAAGATATTTTACATCATTTGTGACTATTGCGAAAGGGTATTGTTTCCCTGATTATTTTCTCAGCCCATTTATTGTTTGTATATAGGAGGGCTTCTGATTTTCTTGAGTTAATTTTGTATCTAGCCACTTTGCTGAAGATGTTTATCAGCTGTAGGAGTTCCCTGGTAGAGTTTTAGGGCTCTCTTATGTATACTATCATATCATCTATGAATAGCGATACTTTGACTTTTTCCTTTATAATTTGTGTCCCCTTGATCTCATTTTGTTGTTTTATTGCTTTAGCTAAAATTTCAAGTTCTATATTGAATAGATAGGGAGAAAATGGGTAACCTTGTCTTGTCCCTGATTTTAGTGGAATCACTTTAGTTTCCATTTAATTTGATGTTGGCTATCAGCTTCTATATATTGCCTTTATTGTGTTTAGGTATGTGCCTTGTATCCCTGAGCTCTCCAAGACTTTTATTATGAAACGGTGTTGGATTTTGTCAAAGGCTTTTTCAGCATCTAATGAGATGATTATGTGAGTTTTTTCTTTCATTTGTTTATATGGTAGATTACATTGATGGATTTTCATATGTTGAACCATCGTCCTTTTATCCCTGGGATGAAGCCTACTTGATCGTGGCAAATGATGTTTTTGAATTATTCTTGGATTTGGTTTGGAGTATTTTATTGAGTATTTTTGCATCAGTGTTCATAAACAAAATTTCTCTGAAATTCTTTGTTGAGCTTTTGTGTGGTTTAGTTATCAGGGTGACTATAGCCTCCTAGAATGAGTTTGACAATGTTCCTTCTGTTTCTATTTTGTGGAATTGTTTGAGGAGAATTGGTACTAGCTCTTCTTTGAAAATCTTTTAGAATTTTTTGAAATTTTTTAGGATTCTCCACCAAAACCATCTGGTCCTGAGCTCTTTTTGGTTGGGATGTTTTCATGACTGCTTAGAGGTTGTAGAGGCTATCAAGAAAACCATCCATTTTGTTTAGATTTTCCAAATTTGTGGAAAAGATCTAATGTTCTTTGAATTTCCTCAGTGTCTGTTGTTATATCCCCATTTCATTTCTGATTTTGTTAACTTGAATATTCTCTCTGCCTTTTAGTAAGTTTGGATAAGGGTTTATCTATCTTGTTGACTTTCTCAAAGAACCAACTCTTTGTTTCATTGACTCTTTGTATTGTTCTCTTGTTTCTAATTCATTGATTTCAGCCCTCAGTTTGATTATTTCCTGCTGTCTACTCCTGTTGCGTGGGTTTGCTTCTTTTTGTTCTAGAGCTTTAAGGTGTGCTGCTAAATTGCTAAAATGAGATCTCTCCAATTTCTTTATGAAGACATTTAGTACTGTGAACTTTCCTTTTAGTACTGCTTTTGTTGTGTTCTATACGTTTCGGTATGTTGTACCTTCATTTTCATTGAAGTCTAGAAAGTTTTTAATTTATTTCCCTATTTCTTCTCTGAACCAGTGACCATTGAGTAGGGAGCTGTTGAGTTTCCATGAGTTTGTAGGTTTTCTGTAGTTTCTGTTGTTGAACTCCAGCTTTAATCCATGGTGGTCTAATAAGATTCAGGGGCTTATTTCAATTTGTGAATGAGTATATGGTCAATTTTGGAGAATGCTCAGTGGGGTGCTGAGAATAAAGTATATTCTTTTGTGTTTGGGTGAAATGTTCTATAGGTACCCATTAGATTCATTTGGGTCATAACATCTCTTAGTTCTTTTTCTGTGTTTACTTGCTGTCATGATGACCTGTCCATTAGTGAGAGTAGGGTGTTGAAATCTCCCACTATTAATGTGTGGGGTTCAATGTGTGACTTAAACTTTAGAAATGTTCCTTTTACAAATGTGGGTACCCTTGCATTTGGGGCATAGCTGTTCAGAATTGAGAGATCTTCTTGGTGGATTTTTCTTTCAATGAGTATGAAGTGTCCTTCCCATCTCTTTTGACTAACTTTGGTTGCAAGTCTATTTTATTAGCTATTAGAATTACTACTCCAGCTTGTGACTTGGATCTGTTTGGTTGGGAAGTCTTTTCCCAACCCTTTACTCTGAGGTAATGTTGAGGTGTCTTTCTTATATGCAGCAGAATGATGGAGACTATTTTTGTGTTTATTCTGTTACTCCGTATCTTTTTATTGTGGAATTGAGTGCATTGATAGTAAGAGATATTAATGAACAATGATTGTTATTTCCTGTTATTTTGATGTTGGTGGTTATGTGTGTGTGTATGTGTGTGTGTGCTTCTTTTGGTTTCGCTGATGTGAAATTATTGCCTGTTTTCTTGCATGTAGTTAGCCTTCTTGGTTTGGAGTTTTCCTTGTAGTACCTTTTGTAGGCCTGGATTTGTGGACAGATACTGCTTTAATTTGATTACGTCATGGAATATCTTGTTTTCCCTCTCTGTGGTCATTTAAAGTTTTGCTAAGTAAAGTAATCTAGGCTGGCAACTGGGGTTTCTTAGAAACTGAAAGACATTTATTCATCCAGACCCTTCTGGCTTTTAGAGTCTCTGTTGAGAAATTAGTTATAATTCTAATTCTAATAGGTTGGCCTTTATATGTTTCCGCCCTTTTTCCGTTTCAACTTTAGATATCTTTGTTCTGCATATTTACAGTTTTGGTTATTATGTGGTAGGAGAATTTTCTTTTTCAGTACAATCTATTTGGTGTTCCGTAATCTTCTGGTATATTTATAGGCATCTCTTTGTTTAAGTTAGAGAAATTTTCTTCTATAATTTTGTTGAAAACAATTTCTGGACCTTTGAACTGGGAATTTTCTCCTTCTTCTATTCTTATTATTTTTTAGATTTGGTCTTTACATAATTTTCCAGATTTCTTGGATGTTTTATATCAGAAACTTTTTAGATTTAACATTGTCTTTGACTAATACATCATTTTTTTAATCGTTTCTTCTACACCTGAGATTCTCTCTTCTATCTCCTGTATTCTGTTGGTAATGTTTGCATCTGTAGTTCCTGTTCTCTTTCCTAGGTTTTCCATCTCCAGGATTCCCCTTAGTTTGTGGGTTTTTTTGTTTGTTTGGTTGGTTGGTTGGTTTGGTTTGGTTTTGCTTGTATTTCCAAATTCATGTCTTGAACAGTTGTATTCGTTTCCTTCACTGTTTGGTTGTATTTTCCTGTATTTCTTTAATGGATTTATTCATTTCCTTTTAAAGGACTCTGTCATCTTCATAATATTAAATCTCAGGTCATTTTCTTGTGCTTCAGCCATATTGGAATATCCAGGGCTTGGTGTAGTAGGATAGCTGGGCTCTGGTAGTTCCATATTGCCTTGGCTCTTATTGATTTTGTTGTTATGCTGGCCTCTAGTCATCTGGGTTTGAGGTTATTATAAGTTTAGATGCTGATTTATGAGTTTATACTTATTGGATGAGTATTTTTTTTAATGTTTCCCCCAGCCCTTAGTTTCTGTGTCATCTCTGTCTTCTTGCCTGAGTAGCCTGGGGTTCTGGTGACTAATGAATCTTCAGGTTTAGGATGGTGCTGCCCCTGGAAATTTGTGGCTGTGTGTCCTCTGGGGGTTTGGGTGCTAACTTTGCCTGTGGGATTCCGAGAACCGATGTGGCCTGGGGTACCTGGTGCCAGGCAGAGTTATGGGCTGGAAAATGGAGTCCAGTGGGTAGAGTGCAGCTTACAGCTTTTGGGTGTGTTTTAAGGGAACTTGGTATGCAAGAACTTGGGTGGGTGGAGTATCTTACTTGGTTGTTCCTGGTGCCAATAGACCTCCAGGAAAGCAGGCAGAGTTGTGGGTCAGAGAATAGAGCATAGAGGACAGGGTGCAGTTCACTGCTTTTGGGTGTGTTTTGGGAGGACTTGTTGGGCAAGGGCAAGAGGATCGTCAGGCTTGTTTAACAAGCAACTTCACCTGCTGAGCCATCTCAGTGGCCCCTAAAGGGTGACCCTTTGGAGTGTCATTTCAGCATCCATATACTCTCAAATGTAGGAACATTTGGATTTGGAATTTTATACATAGGGATGCATATGTATGCATGCATATGTTTTTGTGTGTGTATACTAGAAAACCTTTACTTAATAAGAAATATGTCACATCTCATGCAAATATAATCCATCATGTCATCAGTAAAACTTACTATCATACTGTATCAGCCATAAAATTCTAGTTTCTAGCCAGAAAATAGGGGGGAAATGTCAGGCATTAATTCCTAAATGATAAAGATTAAAAATGAACTTTTTAATCTATCTTTTATATAGCAAAAAAAAATAAAACTTTTAATTATATTTTCATTGCCTGATACTATAAAAGATATTTTAAATCATAAAGTATAACATAAAAATTCCAGTAAATCAAACTTTTTTTTTTTTATCAATTTACTGTAGAATAAAATCATATTGGGTCTGTAGCATGAACAAGAAAAACACTGATACAAGAGCTGTTTGGAGAGAAGCCAGCAATACTTCTCCTTCAAGTCCTCTTCCAGCCTAAACATCTGGAACACTTTCTGCTACACAGAAACTAGCTCTTGTTTCATAATACTTGTAAGATATTCACAGTATGCAGTCGGGACTTTTTTTTTTTTTTTTGATCCCCATTTTCTTGGTGATACTGTGTGGATTAGTTTCCATGACAACACCTAGTTTTCAGTCATACACATCTACCCACAAGTACTCTTGGTCACCTCTTCAGGGTGAGTCGGGAGGTAACTTAGCTGGTAGGGTATTACCTTAGCATGCTCGAAGTCTTGGGTCCCATCTCCAGAACCATATGACCTGAGAGTGTGAGTGGATGTTGCAATCCCAGCCTTCAGCAGTTGGAACAAGGAGAATGAGAAGCTCAAGGTTAGGACAGGTGAGATGGCTTCATGGATAAAAGTGCTTGCTGCTAAGTCTGAGGATCTGAGTTTGATACCTAGAACCCACATGATGGAAAGAAAGAATTGACTCCCATTGGTTGTCCTTTAAGTTTCTTATGAATATAATGTAATGGCACACACACACCACACACACACACACACACACACACACACAGGGGTTGGGGGATGAGATTGAAAGCAAATGAATGAATGAATAAATAAATAAATAATAAATAAGCAACTAAGACACTCAAGGTCATCTCCAAGTACATTGTGAGTTCAGGGCTGACCTGCCCTGAACCTACATACGACACTGCTAAAATGGAAGAAGGAACAAGATGGAGGTTGGAAAAAAAGGAGAGAAAAATTGTTTAAAGAGTAATCTACTGTTCGCAGGTATATGTCATGTCCTAGCCTGGGGAAATGGGTTCCTCATATGTGTAGTATTCAGTAAAAACAGTGGTGGGGCTTTGAGCCCTGGAAGTGCTTCTTAGTATCTTAGCATCATGGACTTTATTTGAGCTGGCTGTCCAGGTGTCACTCCTACCACAGTGTGTCTCTCCAGCCCTCCAGTGCACACAGATGTAGACAGATTCACAGAGCAAGGACCTTCTAGAGGCTACAGAGAAAATGTTTATCTATAGCTGCAGCAAAAATTCTGACAATGATAGGGCTTATTGTTTTTTCTTAGCAAATGTAGTCAGAAAGCTTTGTTGTCTGGGTGTCAGCTTACAGACGGTGAGGCTTTCTGAAGACAGACAGAGCACTGGGTCAAAAATCATTTGTCAGCCTATGCTGTCACTTGCACTTGAAGGTTCTTTAATCTTCCTGAAAAGTATCACGTGTTGAGTGTGCCTTTTACAGCTTACACAGAGCCTTAAGCTATAGGAGTTTGTTCAAGGATTTCATAATTTCCCCAAGGTTGACAGGAGGGCTACAAGCTGTCATCCCTGTAGAGAGTGTACCCACAGTAAATCCTCTCCACTAATTCAGGATTCCTCACCTAGAGGACACAGTACTCAAGTACAATCAGTGACTTCATCTGTCCTGTTATTTTACAGAAAGAGCTTGACTTACAAAAAATAGTATGCTTCTCAAAGCAAGACTGGGTTCAAGTTATAGACCATTTCACTATTTCAGTAAACAGAGTAGATGGTGGACACTGAAGGACTACCTTGCCATGCAGTCTTACATCCCTAGACTTGGCTAGTGCTAATTTCTTACCCACTACAGAAGCCTGGACAATGAACATAGAATGTCAGAGAACCAAAACCCTGTAACATTCCTGCAACGGAGGCTGAGCACACTGAGCAAGGCCTTAAAGGCAGCACAGAGATGAAACAGCAGTACCAAAGCTGAGCTGAGTGGGCACAAGCAAGCACTGCCCTTGGAATGCCTGAGGTAGTTTTCTCCTGGGCAACATCTCCAGCATGAAGCAAGCAACTGTGGTGACCTTCTGGAGACCTTGGCTTACAGTCATGGCAACAAAATCAACAGAACCGTGCAACAGATAACTAGATCTATGGTAATGGGGCTGCTAGCATTCTCCCTTGAAGTGAGGCAGGAGGGTCACAGGGTGCTCCCCCTGAGACTGGAGTCACAGTTCACACCTGCTGCAGGTGCAAAAGATCCTAGCAATGGATGCTAAAGTATTGAAGATGTGCAAAGTTGACTCTGTGGGAGTTTGGTGGCACAGCTTTCCCATGGATCCGCATGCTCAGTAAGCTTGTGTTACTCACCAAGCTAGGTTGCACAGACCTGATATGTGCCCACAGCTTCCTTTTCTTCTTTTTCTCTTCATTATACTCAACCAGGGAAACCAAACCAAAGCAAATATGCAATCAAAATATTAATTCTGTTTTCCTGCAAGCCACTTTGTTCCCAACAATAACAACTCTGAGACTAATTATTTATTAATAAATACCTAGGCCATAAGCTTTTGGCTCATTCCCTGACTAGCTCATAATTTACTTAACTCATTCAAGCTACTCAATGTATACCACTTTGTTAGTGACCTGTCCTTCAGTCCCAGCCTTCTTCATCTTCTGTGTCTCCTCCTTCTCAGTTTCTCTCTGTCTCTGTCTCTCTCTCTCTTCTCTCTCTCTCTCTCTCTCTCTCTCTGTCTCCATCTTGCTCAAATCTCCCTTCCTTCTATCCTGAGTTCAGCTATTGCTGGCTTAAGGCCATCTCCTCTCAGCTCCCTTGAATCTCCCTCTTATATTCTCACTATTTCCCAGAATCCTCTCTCTCCCTGCCAGTGTCCTACCTCCTGTTTCCTGCTTCAGCTCATTGGCCATGTGCTTTTTTATTGACAGATAATGCTTATAAGAGATTCTATATAAACAAACAAACAAAATCAATGACCTGGTATTCCTTGAATCCTTTGCCTATACAAAGCACCCTACACCCAAAGAACCTGGAAGACATGAAGGAAGCAGTCATGGCTTATTGATTGTTTTTTAAGCCTGATAACTCAACAATTATCTTAAATGTTCTTCTGTTTTTTTGATCCTCCAGGTCCTTCCATCTGTTAGTCCCCACACTGAGCAGCTCACAATCACCTGTAACTCTAGCTCCAAAGCATTCCAATACCTCTGGTCTCCAAGTGTCCAAGTGTACACACACACACACACCACACAGAGCATATAATTTTTTTTAAAATACATACATTTTATTGTAGAGAAAATCTGAAGGAAGATACATTCACTTAGAAGATTCAATTTGAGGATTTTTGTCTTTATGTATTTAATTTAGACCAAGCCACCAAACCAAACCAACTAATCTGCCAGCCAAGAAAACAAATACTCAAGGAGAAATTTCAAGGTAAAGCTTATCTTAGTATGAATTTTGAGTTCTTGTCTGAGCATTTGGCATGCATAAAGTATTAGTTACTGGACTGAAGGGGCTGCTCTTATGTTTGCATACTTCTTTAATAGGGTCTTTCAGCGATATATGATCAACTCTGTTGCAAGTTGGATTTGCTGAGAAACAGTCATATTGCAGGCCCTGTGTTGAAGCCTCTCTCGAGGTGATTCTTCAGGAAGGAGCCAGAATAAGGAATGAAGTTGACTCCTGAAAACAATACCAGGATTCTATGTCCCTAGAAAATCTTTGAGAAAAGTTGACTCTTTTTGTTTGAGTCTCATTTTGCAAAGAGGGCCAGGTCTTTCAGCTTGGTTTTGACCATCATTGGTTGCTTTTCTTTCTCCCTGGAACACACCACATAATTTATAGAAATTAAGACTTACATTAATAAGTAGTAACAATGTGTGATCTCATGACTTGGAACTAAGCGACTGGATTTTTTTTCCTTATTCATGCTGAAGGGAGACTTTGGCTCCAAGCATGTTCTGCTTCTGTCCGTCTGCCAATCGACAACCCTCAGGCCAACAAGTGTAGGTCTCATTCAAGAGCTACCCCAGACCAGAAGTATCCTCTCTAATCTCTAAAATGCAGTGAGTACCTATCCAGTGACAAGAAATTTCCAATCTTCGGCTTCTGCTCTCCTCTACAAAAGAGGTACATACTTGCTCTGCAAACTCCACTGGGATTTATGTGGGGTAAACTATTATGTATAACTGTTCTTTAAGAATTATTAAAATGACGTCATGTGTATTGTTCTGGTATAAGATCCCATTTAATAGCCAATTATTTTATATTGTGCTAAGCTAATTTCTTACAAAAACCTATGTAAAGAAAATTTTAAAGTAAGAATGTCTGGCATTTCAGATTCTAATTCTCTCTATATTGATAGTTATCTTTTCCAGGGGAAAGATAACCTCAGCGGAACACAGGCTGGAGAGAGCACACCCACAGCTGCCCATGGGGACCTTAGAGCTCTGGAGAGGCAGAGCCAGCATTGGTGGGAGAAATGTTGTCTGGGGGAAACATGCAGTCTCGGTCCCAGGCTATGTACCGGGCTGGGAACAGACTGAGACCACCAGTCGGTGCCAAACCAGCAATAGTGTGGATTGTTTTTTAATAATTACACACTACATGGTTCAACTGTGCATCCCACCTTTTGATTATGGATCTCCAGCACTGTGCTTCGATGTGCGGCCATAACTCTAGTTCTTAAAGTTGAGTGTTAGGTATTACTATACAATGCTCAGTTGCTTCTATGGAAACACATTTGAGATTTTACCACATTTAAGAAATAGCTGTATTACCCAGCTATACCCCTCCTGGGTATATACCCAGAAGATATTTCAACATGCAACAGGGCCACATGCTCCACTATGTTTATAGTGGCCTTATTTATAATAGCCAGAAGCTGGAAAGAACCCAGATGTCCTTCAACAGAAGAATGGATACAGAAAATGTGGTACATTTACACAATGGAGTACTACTCAGCCATTAAAAATAATGAGCTCATGAAATTCTTAGACAAATGGACGGAGCTAGAAAATATCATCCTGAGTGAGATGACCCAATCACAAAAGAACACACATGGTATGCACTCACTGATAAGCGGATATTAGCCCCAAAACACACAATACCTAAGATGCAACGCATAAACCTCATGAAACTCAAGAAGAAGGAGGAAGACCAAAGTGAGGGTGCTTTTGTCCTTTTTAGAGTGAGTATCAAAAGATTCAACCAGAGCCCCCAGAATCTAAACCTCCAGCCTGAGAACAGACAGGGGCAAGCTGTCCTCTGAAAGGCTCTAACCAGCAGCTGAATCAGACAGATACAGACATCCAGAGCCAAACAGTGGATGGAGCTTGAGGACTCTCATAGAAGAATAGGGGAAGGATTGTGGGCCCTAAGGAGATAGGAACTGCACAGGAAGATCAACAGAGTAAACCAACCTGAACCCTTGGAGCTCTCAGAGACTGAATCACCAACCGTGGAGCATACCTAGTCTACACAAATCTACCTCCATGGGCTGAACCTAGGCCTCCCTGCACATATGTTGTAAATGTGCAGCTTGGTTTTCATGTAGGTCTCAAACTTCTGGAGTGGGGGCTATCCCAAAACATGCAGCCTGTATATGGAGTATGTTCTTCTAAAAAAAAAAAAACAAACAAAACAAACAAAAAAAAAAAAACAAGAAATAGCTGTATTTTTTAATGGGGAAAAATAAAACATGTCCCTAAGAATTTCGTGGAAACACAGCATTTATTCATTCATACCTCCAAAGACCTCGAGCATTTCAGCATTGTTTCGTGGTTAAAAGTAGGTATTATTCAGAATAATGAACCTATTACCCCAACTGTGTTCAAAGTCTCCTCATAAACTGGAGCTTTGCTTTTACAATAGAGACAGTAAGTGCCTCTGTCTGATCGCTCTTCATTGTGGTCCCTCAGCAACTCCCCGTATTCAGACAAGTCTGGCTTAATGAAAAGTTTTTCCTGGTTTTGCTACACTCTGTTTTGGTGTCAGATTGACTCCAGCTTGGGAGCTTTCGCTGGTCACGTTTTTTTTAGGCATCAGACTCTTTCAGTTTCTGGATGTGTTAACTAAGGATGTAAAACAAGCAGTCACCACAGATCTGCACCAGTGCTATAAACCAGATTAGACATTTAAAACAGCCCCCTTTCTCTTTTGATCGGTGAAGTAAGAACAGCCTAATATTTTGAAGTATATTCTTATTATCTTAAAGCCAGCTGAAAACAAATACACACCATCTTGGGAACAGACCTCCCCCACTTTTCTCAGGTCAAAAGACAGGAGCTCATCTTTCTGTATCAATGCGAGGGCACTGCCTAGTACCCTATTTTTACAATGTATCAAGACACAATTCAACTGGGAAACAGACTCAACTGTCTGTTGAGGGACTGATTATTTTGTGTAGTCACAAAATAGTACAATCTGTTTAACTTACAAGAGGAGCATAAACTGGCTTCTGGGTAAGATAAAGTCCATGCAATTTCCCCATTTCCTGATGTCCATTTCAAAAATCTAGCCCTAGCCTTTGGCATATGCACTAATTGACAACCTAATGCCCCTCTCTTGTGTGCACTACCAGGGCTGTTATGTTGGAATCTGGTGTTAAAGGCATCTCGGTAGTTGGGGTGGGGGAAGGATCTTTGGGGAATAATGTAGAACCCTGAAAATGCTTCAAAGAAAGGAAGTGAGCGGATGCCTCTCTGCTTGTCTCCGTCTTTCACAAGCTTACCTGGGAAGGCCGTGGCTCCTCCCAGGAGTCACAGCACAGATGTCCACCACACTGCTACAGAGGTAGAGACTGCAGAGGTCCACAACTTCAAGGTCAGCCCAGGATCAAGATCCTGTCTCAACAAAACCAATAAAAAACAGTGCCCACGGTCCCATGAAAGTGATAGAAAAGCTTTTTTGGAAGCAAAACATGTTAAGACGTCAATCTTAAAACGAAATAACACTATTTCATAAGCCAGATTATTTAATTTCATTTCCACTTTAGATTTATGTCCTTCTGTTGCCCCATAGTATCTGTTGAACTCCAGTTTAAGTGCTTAGCCTGGACTTAATGAAGCCAAAGACTTGGCTGTAAATCCTACAGCAAGCAAACCCTATTCTCCCTCCTTGGAGGCCTTGGCATAGCCCAGCTGTAAGTCTCAGCAGTCTCGTGTGTGACACTCTGACTGTGACAATACAAAGGTGGTGAGATACACATGGTCCCACTATTTCTCGGGTCTAACCTGAGCCCTCAGGAGGAATCACTGTGAATGATTCTATGGGGAAGCTTGTCAAGGCAGAAAGCTAGAGAATGCAAGCTCTCTACACCTGCTGTGACTGGCAGTGAGTCTCTAGGGTAGTGGTTCTCAACCTGTGGGCCTTTGGAGGGTCACCCAAGACCATCAGAAAGCACAGATATTTGTATTACAATAAGAGCAGAAAAATTAGCAACAAAAATAAATTTATGGCCGGGGTTTGCTTAACATGAAGAACTGTATTAAAGGACCACAGCGTTGAGGAGGTTGAGAATCACTGCTCTAGGAGTTTGGAAATCTGTGGTGTAAAGCCTGCCCCATGCCGAGAGCTGGCACGGAAAGGCAGCCTGAGACTGAGAGAGTCATAGACACAAAGATGTCAGCAAAGGGCTAGCTTCACTACTGAGGTTGACCATTGCTGCACAAGCTTTTAGTCTTTGCAGAAGAACACAGAGTTCACTCCTATGAGGTCCTGTGTGTCACTTGTGGTCACCTCTTCATGGGGCACTCATACATTCTGGTGGGTTCAGCCTTCCTTTGGAGAAAGCATGTAAGGCATATGACACTTTCAAAATTAACAAAAACCTAGCAACCAGGAAAACAAGACAAAAAGGGAGAGGGGAAAGAAGGGCAGATGCAGAAGGAGAGGGAGCAGAACTCCTCCACTTCAACTCCACAGTTAAGAGCTGGGGTGGGGCTTAGATGGTAAAAAACTTACCTAGCATGCGCAGGCCCAGGGTTCAATCCCTAGCACCACAATTAAAAAGACAAATGGTGCCAGTGCAATGGACCAGCAGGTGACTGCCACCAAGCCTGACAAGCCAAGTTCAATTCCCAGGACTCACAGGATAGAATGAAGGAACCAACTCCAGGAAGTCATCCTCTGACTTCCACATGTACATTGTAGCATGTATATATGCACACATTCTCTCTCTTTCTTCTCTCTCTATCTCTCTCTCTCACACACACACACACACACATACATGCAATAAATGTAAAAAAAAAAAAAAAAAAAAAGGACACAGAGATAATAAAAGAAGCCAATGATGATAGCAATGAGCACTTACAGAGCTGACCATAGCGGCACAAACCTGCGATCCTGAGCATAAGACAAGAACATCACAAAATCATGAAACCGATTTCCCCAATCAGGGCTGAGGGCTCACTCCACCTTATTGGTGCTCCTCCATCCCCAACAATGTCCTAAGGTCACCGTAGCAACCTAACCCAGCAGACGACAATGGCAGCAGCATGTGGACAGTTACCAAAAGCACTTGAGGATGATAAGGAAAGTTCCTTCCCTTTCCTATGGAGACAGAGCAGTTGGCTCACAAGGATGGCCAAGGCTGCAGCTGGACTCACAGACCCACAACCACCCCACCTCCTCTTCCAAGAAGGCAAGCTGGGAGAACACCTTCCCATCCCCCTAACGTTTGCATTTAATTGCTGTCTAAGGGAAGTGAAAATAAGCTTTATATGACAAATATTCATATCTTGCTTCACAATAGATTTGAAAACAAAGGTAGTTTCCACTGTTTTTCAGCAATTCTTCTAACCTTTAGGCACATTCATTAGTTCACTTTCTAGCTTATTAGGTACCCACTGAATATTCGTCATAGCATATGATGTCAGAAATACAAACATAAGAAGCCATGTTCCTTGCCTGCCAGGATATTTGTGCTCATACAGAAGTCCAAAGTTTTAGGGAGCTTTGGAAGAGGGTACAAATGCAGGTGGATCATAGAGAAAAATATTTAAGTCTACTTAGAATTCAGGAAGACTTTCTATTGAGCTTATTTCTCAAATCACCCCCTTTTGTAAAACACAGAAATTGCTTAAAATGTAGCTTGGACCCAGTCTCTATTGCTGTCTCTCTCTTGAAATAACTCTGACCACTAGTTTAAAATGATGTGTGTGCATGCATGCATGCATGTTGTCTGCACATATGTGGATGCACCATCTTTGTGGCCAGTGCCCAAGGAGGCCAGAAGAAAGTTGTCTCCCTTGATCACCAAAGGCTGACTCAAGGATTAAGGGTGCCTACTGCTGTTCTGGAAGACTCACATCAGAGGCTCACAATCACCAATATCTCTAGCCCCAGGGATTTCAGCACATTCTTCTGGCCTCCGAGGACACTTGCACAGACACATGTGCACACACAAACACACCTGGAGACACATACACAAAAATAAAAATAAATCTTAGGTGCTAGAGAAATGACTCGTGCTCAGAGCACTTTTTTGCTCTTGCAGAGGAACCAGCTTCTAGGCCCAGCACCCAGAGTACTGACAACTGGCCTTCACTCCGGTTCTAGAGCCTCCGATATCCTCTTCTGGCCTGAAAGAGCTCTGAATGTGCATGGTACAAAGACATACATGCAGGCAAAATGTCTATCCATGTAAAATACAAATAAATGTAAAACCATCTATAAACATTAAACTGTCTTAGAAATCACAGTTTTGCTACAAACAGCCAAAACAAAACCCTGCCCCTCTGTGCTCGCTTCCCCAGCATGAGTTTCCCAGACCCTCTAAGTGTCCATTAGTAAAATGCTAAAGAGTACGGTGCATCCCATGTACTAGGAGGAAGTGCCATATTATCTCAGTTGTCTAATTATTTGATTCATTCTGACTTCAGGTCACGAAGGCAGTCAACCATTCCAGTTAACCTGGACTCAGGCTTTCTGGCATTCTCTGAACTCTTTGCTCAACTCAAGCCAGCTGAGCAAGCCTGGGTTCTGGCACTCCTTGAGGTTCAGGTGGCTTGCTCTGAGGCTTGGGTGAGTTCATGACTTTAAAAGCTGGGAATGGCCCATTCACAAGCACCTGGGTGCTCACTATGGAAAAGCACACTTACATTGGAGAGTGAGAGGAAAGGGCCATGCTAGGTAAGCTTCCAAGCGCTTTTGCACTCTCCAAAATGATAGCCACCCTTGAAGTATGGGAGGAAGGAGGGACATGAGCCCAGAGTGCAGCTGCCCAGCTGTCCAGTGTGTGAGCTCATTAGGACAGAGGTATGGGTTGGCCCCTGGCTGCACTTTCCATTTGATCTTTAATTTTTTTTTCTCTTTCCATTTTCCACACTGCACTAAAATTCCTCTCCAGAAAAGCATTTATCTTTCCTACTCCTGCTTCACAGCCTGTCTCCATTAGCAGAGCCTCAGGAAGAACTCACTGGTACCTGTAAAAAAACAGCCACTGACTTTACAAGCGGAACATCACACACAAACATCCAATTTTCTTTCCTCCCCAATCTTTCCTCCAGCTTGCCCTTTGCCTGCTACCCACTCAGCTCATAAACTAAAACCGTTTTGACATATCTCTCTCCCTCCCCTACCCTGCCTGTCTTCTACAGTTTTTTCCTCTTTCATGTTTTTTTTGTTCGGGGAAATTTCATCTCCCATACATTAAGCCAACTTTTAGAAACAGATAAAAAAGAAGTCACATTGAGATGTCTCAGACTGTTACAGTATTTGTGATATGTGTGTGTGTGTGTGTGCAAAGAACTACTTCTTTTAAGTTTCTGTAAAAAACTTTATTTCAAGAGGTAACGTGTGCTTCCTTCTCCTTGTTTCCCCTTGTTTGTTTTCTGTTGTACGAAGGATTGACCTCAAGGTCTCTTGCATGTTAGCAAATGCTACCTACCTGTACTCCTAGTCCCAAAGAAATAAATTTAAGCTAGATATCTGGAAATATTGATAAAGGAATAAAGAACATTTTCTCAAACTTAAAGCCAGGTGCTTCCATCTTCATACTATAGTGCCTTACTATTATTCTGAGTGCCAAAGCTCTCGATTCTATGTGACGCTTCAGGTTCATTGAATCTCTCCAAATGTTCCCTTTCCTGAGAAAGGTTTGCCTCAGCTTCCTCTCACTCCAAGATACTTCCCCTCTTGACCATACCTGTCGGGGTGAAGACCAAATGCCCCTGTGCACATAACTATGTCACTCACTTTGTTTTAGTTACCTTCGTCTCTAGCATAGGCAACGCATTCAGTTGCCAATGTTTATCTGTACAACCTATTCTCCATGTTGAGGCAATCACTAGAGCATGCATTCATACCAGAGAGGTGAACAGACACATCTGGGCTGTCCACAGGCTACATGATAAGGAAAGCTGAGAACATGCTAGGACTAGGGTCTCAAGGAAGGCAAAATTCAAGTCAAGTGAGATCATAGTAGACTAAATTATGGAGAGCCCTTAAGAGTTTATTCAGGCATCACTCCTGCACTCCTGCCCCATGCAGAAGTCACAGAACCACTAACAAAGCTGATCGTAGCTTAGACCACATTGAGAAAACAAAAGGCAGTGGTAAGTAGACAATTGGTTGGTTTATTGACAAGATCTACTATATAGATGAGGTTGCCCTTGAATTAGCTATTTTCCTGCCTTTGCCTTCCAGGTACAAGGATGACAGGTATGTACCAACACGCGAGCATTGGAGTTACATTTTGGAGATCAAAATGTATCATTTGGTCCTTTCCATTTCCATAGTGAGCACCCAGGTGCTTTTGAATGGGGCATTTCCATTCACAGGCTACACAGAAGTCCTGACAAATTGGCTACTGCAGAAATTTAAAAGGAAAGACAGCCAAAGAAGCCATCCCTGGTGGACCTATTGACACTGAACAAAAAGACGGTCAGTAAATTGAAGGAAAAATCAAGGGCTCATTCTGGAACATGTTAAATCTGAGGTTTTTGTCTCAATAGGAGTGGAAGAAGATGGAGCTGGATATGTGGTGTGAAGTTGAAAGACAGGTTTTGCACTGAGACTAGAAATTGAAGAATTATCAGCAAATAAATAGTAGTGAAAGCTAAGGCCACACAGAGACCACCCACTGAGAGTGTGGAAAACATGGAAAATTCTTGCAAGAGTACATAGTGGCTAGAGACCACTGGAGCCAGTGGAGACACTGTGGAAAGAAAAACTCCTGTGAGGCAATCATGAGCTGGTGACTTTGAACAGGGCTCTGACCCCAAGGCAGTGGAAGAGAAGGCTGGCAGGCATGGGGGAGGATGAGGCAGGTCTACTCTTGGAATAGAGTTCATCACGCCCCTGTCTCTCAATAAATGGCCATGTACTAGAACCACGGTCCTAGTATAGCATCAGTGAAAGGTAGTGAGATCTTCTTAGATGATTAATCCCCCAAAGGAGATCGAAGCCTTTCACAAGGACTGAATAGGAATGAGTGAGTTCTCACTCTTGAAGGAATTGACTGAATCTCATGAGAGCTGGTGTTATCCAACATGAGTTGAACTCACATGACTCTCCTCTGAAACCAAGCAGATACAAGTACTATGTTAGTCCTCCAAGACAGTGAATCTGTCTCTCCTTTAAATTTACTGAGACTTGTTTTTTCAACACAAAGTCACTAAGGCAGGTGGAATGAGTAGCATGTCTAGACAACTCTTCTGAGAATTCTGCATATACAAGTGTGGCCAGAGAGCTTTGAGAAAATTCAAGGAAAGCATTACTAATATTTGCATGCTACTGGGACCAATTCTGTATAGAGGGAGGGGTGACAAGGAAAGCAGTCAGGGGACGAAATGAAGGTACAAGATGACATCATCTAAGGCACAAACTGAGTCTGTCTTTGATATAGGATGGACATATCAACAGAAAGAAGAAGCCAAGTGGTGATTTTAGACTTGGTAGTAATTAGTTTCCCCACTTCCTAGAACAGTGAAATGATACAGAACAAGGAGTGAAGATAGAGTGGACACCCACGGGAACAGTCCTGTGGAGGCAAGAGGATGAATTCCACAGGAAAGATGAGTGGAATTTAAAAGGGAAAAGACAAAGGGACACATCTGTGCACTTCACAGTAAGGGCATGAACATGCAAGAAGCCTTAGGATAGCTTGAGTGTGGATGGGGCAGACAGTGGGAGTGTCTGCAGAGGGAAGCAGGGATGATGTGTGGACAATGGGAGTCTCTGCAGAGGGAAGCAGGGATGCAGTGTGGACGGTGGGAGTGGCTGCAAAGGGATGCAGGCATGCAGTGTACTGGGTGAGCTTGGGCTTCCTATTGAAGGTAGTAAGCGGATGCTGGAAGATGTTAAGCAAAGAAGTCACAGCGTCAGGCGGGCATCTTAGAGGTGTGTATGGACAAGATTGCTGAGTAAGAGAGTCTAAAACTGAAGAGTCATCAGAAACAGGAGCAACCTGCTGACGATCACTAAGAATGGTGGAAAGAAACAGGCAGACATCAGAAGTGCTAGGGAAGAGACAACAGAATTTGATACTTGCATACAGTTTTCTTAAGCAAACACTACCTATGGGTTTGGGTTTTTTTTATAGTCTCTAAAATATATATTTAGAGAGATCATATAGAGTCTTCTGAAAATAATCATTTGGAAGGAAACAAAATGCAATGTAGTCTGGGAATCACAAAAGAAGCTTCTCAACTCCACCCTCTCCATCATAGAGGGATATTTACTTCATGGTCCCAAACACAGGTTCAACGGGTGAAAATATTTGGCAAAGGGGTGCAGAAATCATAAGTAGCTTATCTCATCGTGCTTTTTCTTTCTTGGTCTGGTAAGAAGCCAAGGTCAGAGGCTTGTTTTCATGAGGGAGGGGTTTGAACACCCTCAAGTGCACGTATTTATCTTCACTAACATCAACCTTGATGAAAAGTTGGTGCCGGCCACTACCTGGCTCTTGAAGGACACAGTTTTAAAGACATTGAACTTCTGATTTTCTTTCTCCTCAAGCTGAGACTTCACCTTGTCGGAGATCTCCTGTGTCTCGCGGTGGCCGGCATTGTGGCGGATGGCCCCCACACATCATCTTGGCAGCAGTAGTCGGGTAGCACAGAGAACTAAGGACAGAGCCAACTAGGACATCTGTGTGCCTGGACCCTAGAAAAACCTGACTTGTCTACCTATGGTTTTAACTACATGGCTACTGCCCTAAGTATAAAGTCCTGTGTGGTTTGGTAAGTACAGCAACAGCTATATCTCCAGATGGACAGCATGCAGGGCCTCTCGACGCCCTCAGCTGCCCTTCATCATATAGGTACATAGCTTTGCTTAGGTGATTTCTCTCACCCAAATTAGCCTGCTGGGACTACCCTGGCCTTGCTGTGACTTTCCCTGCAGGGGATACTGACCAGTGTAAGTTACACGGCCTAGTGACTGAGTGTCTGGGTCACACAGAAGGGCAAAAGTGCAATAGTACTTTGAATAAAAATTGTGCTCTACCCATCCCAATATGCTGAGTTCAGATCATTTGACCCTGCGCACCCTGGATGTGAGCAGAACAGGGCGATTTCCATTTTATACACCAAGGATTCTTACTTGTTTTCACTCTAGGTCTCTTTTGCCTAAGAAAGTTTATCCAACATGGGTATGTCGGTGTATATAAAATAGATATACATATCAGGTATTTACAAATAATAAATGTTTTTTTAAGTAATCAGGTCTCTGGATATAGTTTCAGTTAATAGAGTCCTTGCCTAGTGGGGTTCAATCTCCCAACATTGCATCAACCGAGTATAACGACATATGCTTTTAATTCCAGCACTCATGAGGATCTTGAGGTCATACTTAGCTACACGCAGAGTTGGAAGCCAGTCTGGGATACATGAGATCCGGTCTCAGATCATCAACATCATCATTATCATCATCATCACCATCTGGTACACATTTAGTTTTAGCATTTATTAAAGAGTAAAGTACATGTGAATACTAATGAGATGAAACAATTAAATCGTGGTTAGATAGTTGATATAACATGGTATAGAACATCTTCAATGTCTTTTAAAGGCACCTGACATTTTGATTTTTATAAACATCAGAACTGGGACTGATATGTCACACAAGAACAAAATGGCAGAAGAATATTTAGGGACAGTTCTGAAATTATTAGGAATTATATTCTAATCCCAAACATTTGTGGTAAAAATTTAATTGAAGGTTTCTACCCCACCTTTGATCATTTGGTTCCCAGATAAAAGGCATAAAGCCTTATATTTATACTAAGCCTTAATGCACTAGAGCCGGCAGATATCAGTTGTCTATACTGTTTTGTCTACTTTCCTGAGATATACTTGCTATGTTCCACCTGGCTGTTGCTACTCCAGCTGATGTCCATGGGCTCAAGACGCACCTACCCCATGGGGTCTTCCTCTCTCCTTCTCTACTCATGGTCCAGCCTCAGACCCCAAGCCCAGGAACCGAGCCCCACCTACCTCTCTTCTGGCTAGCTACAGGTTATAGACATCTTTAGTCAAGCAATAGTTTTAAATTAAGAAGCAAGATTTACTAGCATTGCTCAGTGTATGTGAAGATCTCCTTGTCCCTGGGCCAAACCTCAACACCAAACCAAAATTTACTAAAGACTTTTTATTTTAAAATGTACATACATGTATTATTTACTTATTCTGAGGAGAGTGTGTGCCCCATGGCACACATGTGGAAATCAGAAGACACTTATAGGAATTGGTTTTCCCCTTCCACTGTGTAGCTTGTGGGACTTGAACTCAGATCTTGGTATCAGGCTTGGTAGCAAATGCCTTTTTCCATCAAACCACCTCACTAACTCCTGAACACTTTTTTTGTTCTTAATGAATCTCAAATGAGCTACTCAAACATTGTTTTTAAAATCAAACATTCTATCACAATACAACTCAAAGTACTTAATTTGATATGTACTGAGCAATAATGGAAATAAAAAGTTATCAGTGTGTGTTTTGTATAATTAAATTATTATGTTTCTATAAGAGCAGAAAACTATGTGTGCACAATAAAAACACTGCAGTTCATAACACACCGCAGTGTCATATCTGAGGTGTTTCAGACAACACTTGTTGGCACATGGGGCAATACAACTTGTTGTACAAAGCACACATTATGTGTTTGGCACCAAGACTGCAGTGAAGTTGGGTGAGGCAACATGGGCAAGCACTGCCAGAAAGATCTCCACTTCATTACACCTTTGATTTTAAATTAATTTCTGGCTCTTGTGCATTACCAAACACTTTAGTGTTGCCAAGCTTTTCACTGCCTTGCGTTCAGTTATGAGTTGATGACCCACGTCGTGAGAAACTGGGTGTAATGGTGCTCAGAGAGGCCAAACATAACCTCAAAGCAGGAAAAAAATCGTACTGTCCCAAACAAAGCACGGGGTCTCCTGACTGCAGGGAGGTTGGGGTGGGAGGATGGGGTAGAGGGGACAGAGCTATCTCTATCTTGTTTCTCACAGAGCTAGGACAGAAGTCCTGCATTGTGAGCCATAGCCTTTAGCATCCTCCCCTGCAGGGAAACCAGTGACTGTGTGGGTTCTCAGAACATGTGTTCTTACTTAGAAGTCTCTTGGAAAGACCTCAGACCCTGGTGGCTCCTGGCCAGTGCCCACAGAATCAGAGGACACTCCTTCAGTGTCCTCCTAAGCCTTCCACAGTCCTGCAATGGAAAGAATTTATTTTCAAGGGGTGAAGTGACTGTTTGCCCTGATTGAGTTGGGTAAAACAAAGATTCTATAATTTTCATCGGTGGCCTCCAATTCCAGAATCACTCATGCGTGTAGCCCTCTCAGGAAGAATTCACAAGTTCTTCCCTCCGCCCTTCACTCTTAACCCTGGGTCCTGATGACTACACACAAAGTCCCCAGAGACCTTGCATAGTTGAATAAGATGTTCTCCTTACTCTCAGGCCTTCAAATACTTGTTTTCCAGTTGGTGATATCATTTGAGAAGGTTCGGGAGGTGTGGCCTTTCTAGAGAAACTATGTCCCTGGGAGAAAGTTTTGAGATCCATTTCTAATTCCTGCCTCCCTTCTTCCTGTTTGTGGTTCTAGACATGAGCTTTCAGCTATTCCTGTTGCTATATCCACCATCTGCTGCCATGATCTCCTGCCTTGATGAGCCCCTGAGAACCATAAGCCTGAATAGTAAGCTCCTAGTTTCACGAAGAAACAATCATACAGGCCCCTCTTCTCCTCTCACTTTCTTGTTGCTCCTTCCCACCCTTTCCAAACACCACTAAGGAAAAGGGAGAATGGAGCCCAGATCTAGAAGGAGTCACGCAGGTGAAGGAAGAAGAGGATGGAGAGACCAGGGCAAGTCCACAAGGCTTTACGGTCTGTCAGCAACCACAGCATCTACAAAGGAGAGCCAACCCACCTTTCCTTCTGTCATTGATTTTTGAGTCTATCTTAAAATAAGTCAAATATGTTATTTTAAAATTATAATTAGGGCTGGGAACGTAGCTCAGTTTCAGTGATAAGCAACCTACTTATTATGCGTGATTCTATTCCAGGACCATTAATTGAATTAATTATACAAGCCCTTTCTGAAGGGCTTGACAAGATTGAAATACCCACAATGAAGGTTCATGGTTATTGTACAGAATTCTGGTGGAGCAATACCAGGTGGACGGTTAAAAGGGACAGAAACTCCAGGCAAAGATCATATGTCAGAAAGGAAGGAACTCACCAGTCTACAGGGCCAAGGCAGAAGGGAAGCTGGGACCATGGCTAGGCCAAAGCATCCTAGAGCAGGATGAGGTAGAGAACAGAGTGAGACTTAGGAAGTGAGGCTGGGGTCTCAGAACCAGGTAGAGGAAACCCCAGGAGATGCTTGTGGACCATCAATGGAACTGGACATGGACTTTGGTTCTCACTCACTGGACCATACTCTGCAACATGATTTCAGTGCCACACTGTTGACACTTATAATGTCTACCACAGAAGCAACTTAGAAACAACCCATTGAAAACGACTGTGTTCACACCAGTGATAAAGAAACAGAGAAAAATAAGACCATTTATTCTCTATGTATGTCTGTCTTTACATTTGGGGGCTTTAAAAATCCCTTTCCTTTTGAAAGAACAGTAATTGAGCTCCTCAAAAATAAATAAAATTTTTAAATAGCACATCTGTTCACTTTACCTAAGTAGATCTCACTCCACACTGCTTTGTTATTCCACTCTTTGGATTTGCTCTATAGATGATGGAATATGAGGACTGTAGCTCAGACTTGAAATGGGTCCCATAACACAGTGTCTCCAAGACCAGTTCCTCTCAGGCTCAACAGCATCTAAAATTCTTCTACCTTGCCAATTGTGTCCACAGCAGCTGGCTTCCCTCACCTACATGGCCATGTCTCGTCCAGAACAGAAGAGATGTTTTTTCTTTATCTCCACCCCTCTGTGTCATCAAGGTTTGAGCAGAGAGCAACTTGCATACTCACAGAATAGTCAAGTGAACTATACAGGAACTACTTGAAGATCGCAGACACAGTTACAAAGAACAACAGAAGATGGTGGTGTGCCAGAGATCCCTGTAAGAAACCATTACTACTTCTCAACTTTCTTTTTCTTCTCTCTCTCTCTCTCTCTCTCTCTCTCTCTCTTCTCTCTCTCTCTCTCTCTCTTTCTTTGTGTGTGTGTGTGTGTGTATGTGTGTGTTAGGGATTGAACCTAAGGATTTATTAAAACTGAGCTATTTCCCCAGCCTCAACTCTTGGTCTTGAAGAAACAAAAGGAATACAAGAAGTTTCTAATTCCACGAAGAGAGCCATAGCAGAAGACAAGTGCTCATGGCACAGGGAGCTGTGCTGGGAGGACCATGGCTGCCGCTGGTGCCACCCCAGAGGCAGAAAGCAGCGAGGAAGATTGATACTCTCACTTCCTATAAGTACATCATTTGCTGAACCCTAGAAAACAAGAGGACAAAAAAGACCTCATTGCTGTCCTCAGTAGCCAAACTCCTGGCCACAGAGAAATGCAGAAAAAGTTCTGGGTGGGGAGAGACTAATGAAAATTACCAGCTGAGTTCCATGCATGTAGCTGTCCAGAGAAAGAAGGGGAGCCTGCCCTTAAAATAATTCTGGCCAAAGACATTGTCTCAAGTGATGGAGGGAGTCACACCTTGCCATGGGTTAAAATTAAAAATGCAGATTTTAAGGATGTTTGAGAAACCTTTCTTACCCGGGAAAAGAAAACTCAAAAAGCATATGCATTCAAAACAGATATTGGAAATTTACTAGTGAATTTACAATAGAGTTTGAGTAGTTTTATATTTTATTCCATTTGAGGAGTTTGGTTTGTGGTAGGATTTTGAGACAGCATGTTCTTCTGTCTCCCAGGCTGACACTGAATTTGCTACACAGTGTAAATTCATCCTGTTCTTGAAATCCTGCTTTGAGCACCCAGGTGCTGGGATTACAAGTGTGTGCCATAATACTCTACTTGAAAAGTTTTTATATACTTAAAAAATCCAAATATTTCCTCTACTGCTGTGAAATATGTTGTCAAAAAGCACACATTCAATTTATTCTTGCCCAATGCAGTGAATGACTGTTACAAGAAAAAATACTGGGGAGGCATCTTGGTGGGTAAAGCATTCAAGCACTGAGTCTGGATCCCCCAGAACCCAGGTAAATCTGGTGCCATCTCTCATGTGTGTTCCAGTGAGATGACAGATGGAGACAGGAGAATCCCCTGAAGCTACTGAGAGACAGGCAACTAGTCTGGACTCTGCAATGGCAAACAAGAGACTCTGTCTCAAACAAGGTGGAAGGCAAGGACTGACACCCAAGACCATTCTCTAAGCTCCACAAGTACACTATGGCATGTGAGCACCTGCATTTACACACAGAAGCACTAAGCACATGTACACACACACACAATCACACAGACACACATAAAGAGATAAAAGGGGGATAATAATAGACTAGCATCCATCTGGTTGTAATCTATTTTGCATTTTAGGGGCAGGAAGTGTCAAGCCAAGGCCTTCTAAGGGCCACCAAGACACTTCTCATTCCTGGTGTCAATCTGCAACTGTGTGTGCAGAGCCCTGGCCATGCAGCTATCTGACAATGAATCGCTAATCATTTCACCTAATTGCAGTTGTCAGAGTGTTTAAAGTTTAGCCTCCTGTGTTCTGAAGTGCAGGTGTTGAAACTATAACATACTATAGTCTACATCTCCTTTGTTGTTGCTAACCCTGTGCTTGACTTCCACGAAGTCAAGGAACCAGAGAGTTACATAAAGCACAGGCCAAAACCTAACATCAAGAAATAAACATTGATCAAGTTTCAACAGTATCAGGACCTAGGAACAAAAAGGTGAGGAGGTAGTGCCAGGCGCCTGGCTTCTTGGATGAGGGAAGGTACGTAAACAGTCAGATATATACAGCTTGATATAAATTACATCCCCAGAGGTTTCCTGTGTACGTTCTAACCAATGGGGAAACAGCCCTTAATGTCTTGGCACTCAAAAGGAATGAGCATGCCTCTGCCTCTGAATCCTTATTTGTTATAATATAGCTATTTGCTCACTCTCTAAAGCCCTTAGTTTTGATAGCAAGCAAGTGCATGAAACACAATGAATTCAGTTTTCCCCTCAAGCTGTTTAGAGAAGGCAGTGACTTTTAGTGTTCCCATTTACTGACATGTACTGGTTGTGAGGATAGAACAGAAGGGACTTCTGAAGTTGCAGGTTGCTTCTCAAAGCACAAGCATTTTAACCACCAAACACATGTTATTTCACGTCCATGAACAAGCCCAAGACCAAGGAAGTATTTAAGGTAATGACTAAAAATAAAGAAAAGAAAGAAGAGAAGAAGAGAAAAGAAAAGGAAGGAAAACTCATAGAGGTAACAAAAATAACTCTTTAGGAAGAAACAGCTCTTTTAAAAAGCCTCAGGAGGGGCCAGGGAGTCTCATGGGTAAGGGCATCCCCCCTAGACTGACAACCCAAGTTTGATCTCTGGAGTCTACATGGTAAAAGGAAAAGAACTGTCTCACTGTGGCATGTGGTGTGTACATGTGTGTATATGTGCTGTATGAATGTGTGTGTGTGATTATTTTAAAGGAGTCTAGAGATTGAAAAACAAGGAAGACTGCAAAATAGTCTGGTAATGTCAAGAGACATTAATGACAAGAGAAGAAAAAGAAGCTTGATCTGAAAAGCTTGCCTGGAGTGTGGAGAGCCATTGTTTCTATTCCCAGTACTGAGGACAAGTGGGGAAGGAGTTGGATGTATGGGGACTGAGCTGGAGGTAACAGGCTGTGTGACAAACAAGGATTAGTATAAACAGGGTTATTAAGTTATACGAGCTAGTTGGGAACAAGCCTAAGCTACAAGGCCTGAGCATTCATAAATAATAATAATAACAGGTTTCTGTGTTAGTATTGGGCAGCTGGTGGATCAGAGACAGTCTGGTTATAAGTCTACATAGTGAGTTCCAGGACAGCCAGGGCTATGTAGAGAGACCCTGATTCAAAAAAAAAAGAAAGAAAGAAAGAAGGAAGGAAGGAAGGAAGGAAGGAAGGAAGGAAGGAAGGAAGAAAAGAAGAAAAAAAAAGAAAGGAAAACAAAAAACCCAAAGAATAAAAATTTTTAAAAAAGGGCGGGGGGAGGGAGAAGAGGAAACAGGAGGTGGGTGGGGAGTTGGATGGCAGGGTGCATGAGATCTGAGCTTGCCTGAAGCATGAAGCCCAAGGAGGCTAGAGATTGAAGAGAGGGGACTGGTGAGCGAAGCCTCCTGCCTCAAAGATGGGGGTTTGAGAGGAAAAGCAAGACCATCAGAAGTCAATGAAAAGGTCTTAGGAGAATATAAAGAGATATATTCTAGCTAGCCCACATAAAAGACACAGAACCTGCTATTTTATTTACAAACTGTAAGCCTAGAATGGGCAGGTTCTATGCTGGTCTCACCTGTATCCAAACCATATGCCCCTTGTTACTCACTGTTTGAGTCTTCCCAGGCTGCTCTTGCTCCATCAGCCTGTCTTCTGGGTGTACCCTGGCCACATGCTCACGATCCTTCCAGACTCATGGTGGCCTCATTCTCTCTCAGTCTTCTTCCTTCTCCCCCAGGTCTCTCTCTAGAGCCCTCACTAGATTCTCAGGTTCCGCCGTTCCTCTCTCTACTGACCAATCACATCTCTAGCCTTTTATTAAACAATAGCTTTAAATTGGTGAGCAAGGTTTATACAACAAAGGCTGGACACACAGGCTTGGAGGTCATGCTGGGCCCGCCTCATCTCACTGCAGCCACAACCAAAGAGAGAATGTCAGTGTTAGCAGGATTTCTCCTTTTTCTCCATTTTATTCCACCTGGGGCCCCAGCCTATGACGAAGGAGCTCTCCCACATTCTGGGTAGGTCTCCCCATGTCCTTGGTTAATGTTATCTGGAAACACCCTCACTGACGCCCAGAGGAGCATGTTCATTTAGGTGCTTCTCAGGTCCATCATGTTGGCAAATGACACATTAGCAACACAGGAGACTACAGTGTGCATACAGTATTAGGAAATCAGAGAAAGGAAACGGGGTGAAAGAGACAATAAGAATTGTGCTAAGACTGTTCTCTTTCATTCAAAAGAAAATACCTCAGCCAGAAAAGGTGCTTCATCTAAATGCAAAACCATCTTTGCTTTTCTGCCCTTGAATTTAAAATAAAGATATAAAAAAGCAAATTCCATAATGAGCTAAGAAAAGTCTGTGCAATCCATACAGCATGAACCTTGACTAAAGGAAATGGGGGTGGGGGGCTTACACTTAAAAGTCTTGCATCTATAATTAACTTAGATTTATCTTCAATTTAGTTTTCCTGTTCAACTTCCAGAATAGTTAAAGGTCCAGAATTACGTTTTTCCCTTTGGTAATAAGAAAGTCTGGTATTACTTTGCAAATCAACATTTTCAATGGGCATAAACATTCCCAATTGTTTTCATGGCCTGCTAGCTGCTAACTGTACTCGATTGCCTTTCTTTGGGGCTAAGCATGCTCCAAGCAGCTGACAGGAGGCCAGCATCACCTGAGTCCTATGGAGGCTAACTGTGAAGCTGCCTAGAAGGCTGTCCCATGAGAGAACATGCGTGTGACTGTGAGTAACACTCAAGGAGGGATGAAGTCTACCAGGGAAGGAAAGGTCTACTGATCACTGTACAGTTACACTTACCAAAGGAGGGGGTGGAGTTATACTATTATGGCAGGGCACAAGATCATTGTGGAGTGAGTAGATTACATGGCTCTGCCTTTATGGGTGACTTAATCTATACATAGAGTCAGGGACTGGTGTAGTCTGGAGGCAGTAGCTTTGTTTTAAAAGTAGACTGTCTGGCTTGCTTGCTCTGCCTTGCCATCTGTTACTCTAAGAGTTTTAAGAATCTGCAGAGTCCTTACAAGCAAGACTCTAACTAGGTGCAATGATTTTCTTCTCTTTTAAAATGTTTTATTCTATTCATTATTGGGGGTAGACATACCTATAATACACAAGTGAAATCACAGCACAACTTTGTGGTTTTCTCTTCCACTTTCATGTGAGCTCTGGGGATTGAACTCAGTCTTCAGATTCTATGGCAAGTGCTTTATCCAGTGAGCCATCTTACTGGCTCTGGTTTCTTTTCTTTTTAAGCATTCAGTCTCGGGTATTCTCTTATAGCAACAGAAACAAACTAAGGCAGGTAAGAAAAAGCTAAACAGAGAGCAGCCTTAGATTACAGTGGACCTGATAAGAGTTACCCTCTCACTGGTCAGAGGAGTCCCATGATAGATAGACAGCCTCAAGAGCACTCAGTGATGGACAGACAGCCTCAAGAGCACCCAGTGATGGACAGACACAGCCCCAGGGCACCCAGTGGCTTTGGCATTCCATAGGAAAAACAATGACCAGAGTTTGGGCTCAAGCAATCACAAGTGGCAGCTTCAGGTTGCTGTATAAGAAATAGATCCACTGCATCGGTTATCTCGGGCCTATCCTATGCTTCCTTTGCTATGAAAGTTCCCTGATTAGACATCATGCCGGGTGGATGCCTGCAGATCAGGCATTCTCACAGCCACCACATAGCAGTGCTATCAGAAGCTGTGTGTAACAGGAAAGGCAATTACTCTAATACTTCTGGGACAATAACTGATGGGAACTTCCAGGAAAGAAAGAGAGTCTTAAAGAGTCTGCCTGTCACAATAAACCTGTTGTTTTTTTTTTCAAGGAATGCTCTGGGCCTCTACTACTGAAAAAGAGCATTAACTATATAAGTTTTGAGAAGTGGCCTATGATGCTGGCCTGTGTGTCTTCATGTCTGTCACCATGGCTACCCTACCCATATGTTTGCCATGTCAGAGCCAGGTGGCCAATGACATAAATGGCTAATGCCACCTGGCTGTGTCATGTTTCCTACTTGGTTTTTGTATACACCTTCTGAGGTAGTAGTTAGCCTAATCCAGTGTATCAGACTTTGGCCATGCCTCTATGGCTCCTATATGTCTTCTCAGATTTCACACCTCTGACTCTCTTCTCTTTCCAGATCTCTGCTGATGAGCTCAGAAACACTCTCCTCTCATGACACCGATTCACACAACGCGATGGACAAATATGCTGCCTGAACCTCTACTCACAAGAAAAAACATCTCTCCTCTTCAGTCTCCAACTACATGCATGTAGTTTACATGTTGTACATATAACACACAACAGAATTCTATTGTTTGTAGCTTGGAATGCAGCTCACTGGTAGAGCCCTTGCTTAGTATATACAAGGCAATGGGGGTCTACCAAACTCCAGAAGACAAAATGTGTGTTCTTATAAATACATTACATATATTTATTGCATATTATACATATAAGAAAGAGGGGAAACAGGGAATATTATTCTGAAAAATTGACTTAGGCAATTATGGACACTGGTATATCCAATATCTGCAAAGTAGGCTGGCAATCCTCGGGAGACTGGGAACATAACTCAGAGCTAAAGGCAATCTGGAGGCAAATCCCTTCTTCCTTTGAGCATCTGTCTTTTTTCTCTTAAGGCCTTCAGCTGATTAGACAAGGTCGACTTCTGTTACAGACACAAACTGTCTTATTTAAAGTCTATTTAAATGGACATGTCTTTAAAATCCCCTCCCTCTCCAGCAATAGGCAGACTTTGGCAACATTTACCAAATTCTACCAAACATTTGCTTAAATACCTGAGTACGTTAAGCCAGACATATTGGCAAGGAGCTCTCACAGACCTTCCCTTTCAGTGTTATGAGAGAATTGAGAAAAGTCATAAAGAGTGCACAGTTGAGAGGATAGGGTAGACCACTATGGATGGTCTCTCCTGTGCCCCTCCTAGCCCAGTCTCTGTATGCTGATCGATGCTGAGAGGTCCAGTGAGCCCATGACTTGGTCTCCATGAGCTTATTTTACACTGGACACTTAAAAACAAGGACATTCAGAGCATCAGAAAGCACTCTGTCCTGCACAGTGGTCCTGAAAACCTGACTGAAACAATGTAGAAACAAAGAAATGACAGATGCTAAAGAAACAACAGATCCACAGGCAGAAAAATCTGGGAATGGGTGGACTGTGCTCACTCTGGTGAAGCACACAGGGACACACAATCCAGTAAGTTTATTATGCCCAGCAGCAGGAGGGTGAGTTAGCTAGTCTCAATAGGAGGTCTCTGTAGGGAGCAGTCTCATGCTGCAATCATCTTTAAGGAGGAAGTTAAAGTTGTTGGGTTTTGCACATACTGTTCAATCATTGTAAACACTCACACTTGGACCAAAAGAATGCTTTACCATCCCTCGGAACCTCACCTGAGGAAGGTTGTGCATCCCCATGGGTCTGAGGCATCATTGACATGACCATACACATGTCAACAATACACATTCACTCAGGACTCTATCTACTCCTCACAAGAATATGCTGTGCAAGCTGTCAAAAGAGAGAAAGAATCAATGGTCCCACCCAGCTGCCATGCCTTCAATCCACAGCAACGACCAGCACAGCCTGATATTCCCCAGGGTGCAATAGTGACAGTTTTATCTTGGGGAGAACCAATAGCTCTTTAACCTGAATCCCACTCAATATGTAGAGACTGCATGCTTGGTACTGCAACCTAGTCAACTACTTTGAAGACTACATAGATGCAAGAGGAAACCCTACTAATGAAAATTTCCTTAATCAATGTAGGTTCTAACTATACTCTAAATACTTATAATAGCCACAGGTAAGTGTAGCTCTCACCCCTCAGCAGATAGTCTTCTCTTTTGCAGCAGGCAAAGACTAATTCAGAGATCCACAATTGGTCAAAATGCAGAGAATGAATGACCACAGGGAGCCCAGCACCAACTGGAACATCTTAGACATAATTCCTTCACCTAAGGCTCAGGAAACATTGTAAAAGGGGGAGTAGGGTGAAAAAATTGTAACCTACAGAAAAAAAAAGGACACCTACTACAAGCTAGTATCTTCTAGACATGACAGGGATGCTGTGCCCATGAATCTCAACAATATGGTTGCCTAAACAAGACCTGCATAATGACCTTACCAGTCAACATGCACACATAAATGAAGAAAATCCACAATGTCCTATGCTGAGATAAAGAGCTACAGACAATCAATAGCTGCTCAGAGGGAGAATCAATGTTCTCCAGGGATGAGCCTTCTGGTAGGTCATCCAGCCCTAGACATGTGTGCATATGAGTAGCACTAAGTGGAGTCAGTAGATTACATGAATGTTACAACAATGATTAAAAAGAAGAGGGTAATGAGAGGGAGTGGGGGACAGAAGAGATGGAAAGGAAACGTGGAGGGGATCGAAATGCTGTAGACAAGGTACTCATGTATAAAACTCTCAAAAACAAATTAGAATGTTTAATTAAAATCTTGTTTATGAAATAAAAAAGGGGGAAGGCGGAGAGCCTTTGGGGCTGCTTGGCAAGAATCTAACATGGGCCAAGGACAAGGAAATGGACTGCTTGGCAGGAATATGACATTGGCCAAGGACAAGGAAATTGGCTGCAGGCAGGAATCTGACATTAGGCTAGAACAAAGAAGTAATTTCAGGCAGGAATCTAAATCTTAGGCTAGAACAAGGAAGTAGGCTTCAGACATGAAAATGACTTTGGGCTAGAACAGGGAAGTAGGCTCAGATATTTTGGTCATCCTGATTATCGCTTATAAAAAGTAATCAAGGGAGTGTTCACGGAATTTTGTTTATTGCCTTGCTTGTTCTTTGACTATTTGTGTTTATTTTCTTGCTAGTTCCTTGACTATTTGCATCTATTGTATTGCTAGTTCCTCAACCTAGAACTGACCTTAATACATGCATGTAATAAAAATGGTATTAAAGCAAAAAAGAAGGAGGGGGGATGGGTAAAGGGTTTCTAGGGAGGGGAAATAGGGAAAGGGGATGGCATCTGAAATGTAAATAAATAAAATATCCAATAAAAAATAACATAAAAATCTTATTTTTGCTGGGCATATGGGTACATGCCTGTAATCTGAGCATTTGGTAGGCTTAGGCAGGAGAATGACAAGCTTGAAATTACCCTGGGCTTTATAAGCAAGACCCTGCCTCAAAATTAACATGAAGCAAAACCAAAACAAAACAAAAATATATTTCAAATACTGAAACCAGCCACTATCAATAATAGAATATTTGGTGGTTTGCCTTCCTTTTAATGAAGATCATTTTTTTCCTCATCATAAAATATGAACAATCTTTTCCAGAGCCAAAAGATTTTTAATGGGAAAGTAGTATCAGTGTGATTTTTTAAATTTTTGTTTAAGGGCTAGTGAAATAGCTCAATAGGTTGACATGCTTGCCAATAAGGCTGACAACCTGGGTTTGATCCCTGTTGGGGATTTGGTTTGTGCTTACATGGAAATCCACACATCTGGTGCAAGTCCCTGCCAACAGTTGGTTTTTTGACTGGTCGGTAAACAACCAGCAGCCAATGGCTGGGCAGGGGGATAGAGGTGGGTCTTTTAGGATTCCTGGCAAGAAATGCAGGGACAGGAAGAGGAATTCTGCCATTTGGAGGACAAAGGAGATGGATCACATGGGAAAAGGTGCAGGAGGGAGAGCCCACCAACATGTAAGAATTGGGAGAGTGGCCCATGGGCCACTCCCCGAGATTGGGTCTTGGGTAGCAGAGAGGAAATATAGATTTAGCAAGTATTAACTCAGGAATATCAGAGGGGAGTATGTTAGCCACTTGGAAGTTCAAGAGTGGCCCTGCCATTGATCTAGCTAAGACATATTAAATATAAAGGTTGTGTGTGTATGTCTTTCATTTGTGAATCCAGAGCTCTTGAGCAGGTGCAGAGACACACATGCTCCTGTCAGGAGCACAGAGTGGACCTTTAACAATTTACCACATCAAATGGCACTCGACATGTCAGGCCTGTACCCACTATTAGAAATTAATCAGAGATTACGTGTGTGTGTATGTGTTTCATTCGTGAATCCAGAGCTCTTAGATGGGTACAGAGATGTGTGCATACCCGCTGGGAGCACAGAGCAAAGCTTTAACTATTTACCACATCAGATCCCTCCATGGGGATCTACATAGAGGAATGAGAGAACAGACTCCTCCAAATTGTCCTCTAACCTGGCCCCACACATACTAAAATAAGAAAACAAATAAATAAGTAATGGAATTTTAAATTTTATAACCTTGTTCACTACTCTGCTACATTGTATTTGCAGTGGAGCTTCATGATTAGGTAGTAGAAGAGGAGGTGGAGCTGGGAGAGAAAGAGAGGAAGGAGAGGGGAGAAAAAGAGGAAGGGGAGGAGGAGAAGAAGGAGACTATCAGGCATGGAGAACCATGGTTGGGTTGAAAGCTGTCCTGGGTAGCAACTTCTGTCGAAAGATTAGATAATGGGTAGCAACTCTAATTGTGCGGGCATCTTGTTGACTGAGCATGTCTAATATATGAATCCTTTAGATAATCATTAAGTTTTAAGAGTCTCATTTCTACCAGGTACTTCAAGGATGGCAGATATTGTCTGGGGTTCAGCAGAGCTTTGTGGATGCAGCCTAGGGGATTGGCAGAGCCATCCCCCATGCTGGCATCTCGTGGGTACCAGGGCCTGCACATTTAGCTAGCCAGAGCCCAGTCAGAGCTGAGGAGCAGTGGGAACATGGTGGCTGCCTGGGAACAAGGCAGACTGGCTGTCATTTTCTAAATATAACCCCTACAATTCTCCAAATGTTTGCCTAATGCTTTATATAACTTTGTCCAATAATTATTTTCTTATACATTGAAATTTTACTATATAAAATTTTTAAAAATCAAATATGTCTACTTCATTATACCACATATACTTCCTAATGGACAAGAAACTTAAATGTTTATATTAAACAAAGCCCAGAGTTTTCACATAATATCTGATTTTTGCCAATGAACTATGTATTTGTGTTTAGATGGGGGGACCTTCCTAAAGAGTTTTTAAACTTTCAAGAAATATCTTTTATTCATAGCCATAGCTAGTTTTTCTTTAGGAATGAATGCACTATTAGTTACACACATACACACACACACACACACACACACACACACACACACACACACAGTTTTCATTTATACACAGTCATCTCAAAACTGTATGTATATTTGCTTTGACTGACCTGGGAAATCCAAGCAAAGCAAAGTTAGAGCAGGTATATAAACAAGGTCACAGGGTTAATGCTTGATGCTTAACTCTCTGCTTCTCCTACCACTCAAACTCATGCCAAGTGTAGGATATGGGGGAGGGGAGTGTTTTCTATGCAAACATAAAGACCTGAGTCTGGATTTCCTGCACTCATGTAAAAGCTGAGTGTTAGTGTGCATGTCTGTAATACCAGCCCTGGGGAGGGAGAGAGGATGACAGAGAGAGGGAAACCCCGGCAGCTCACCGTCCAATCCATCTAGCCCAAGAATTCAATGAGAGATCCTGTTTCAATTACTAAGATGGACAGCAATAGCAAAAGATACTGCAAGTCAATCTCTCTCTCTCTCTCTCTCTCTCTCTCTCTCTCTCTCTCTCTCACACACACACACACACACACACACACACACACACACACACACAGAGGACTTCTCAGAAACAAGAGGAGTGAGGCAGCTTCCCACAACCAGCTAACCCAGAGCTTCCAAGTGCTGACAGATTATTCAGTCACTGAGGCAGGAAAGCAGTTAGGACAGCTGGGAAAGTTCCACATTTTATCATGGCGAGCTCTGTCTAGTGTTTGTTTGTTTGTTTTAAGTTCATTTTAAGTAAATTATAAATAATACCTCAGTGGACTGGTAACTGGTTTTGGATTTTTGGTTTGTTTTTGTTTTTGTTTTTGTTTTTTGTTTTTTTGAGACATAGTTTCTCAGTGTAGCCCTGGCTGTCTTGGGACTCACTCTGTAGACCAGGCTGACCTCAAACTCAGAAATCTGCCTGCCTCTGCCTCCCAAGTGCTGGGATTAAAGACATGAACCGCCATTGCCCAGCAAGGATATATTTTAAAATGTATCAATAATGGTATTTCTGAAGGAAAGAAAAAAACAGTCAGAAGTAGGTCAGGGGCCACAGATGGAGAGTGGCCAAGAGAAAAAATGAGGAGAAAATTATATACATATACATATATATATATATAATGAAACCCACTACTCTGATAATTAAAAGTTAATCCAAAAGAGAAAGAAAATGTTATTTCTCATTCCACTAATTGTATGCATTACACATAGCATAAAAGACTTTTGAAAATACATTTTGGGGTTGGGTGTGATGACAGGGTGCTGTGTGTCCTTCCTGCCTGTCTTACCTCCACCTCATAGGGCAGAAACTCCTTGAGACCTCACAGTGGACAGATGTACAGTGCAGAGCAAAGACTCCAAGAGTCTTGCATTCGGTTTAAAGAGCATTAGCCAGGTCAAGTTGAATCCTGACTCTTATGAGAAATTATTGTGACCTCTCATCATCGGGCTTCTCTCTTTTAAACTTCAAGTCAAAATTCCCCATCTGCAAAAGTAATCACCCAGCAGCCTGTGGCCACATAGCATTCCAGAGCACAGAGGGCAGTATCACTTCTTCTCACAGACATCCTTGGGATGCTTTGATGTGAGGGCACAGGGGACCAACTCTTCTTCCTTGTAATGGGACAAACATGATTAAAAATGCCTAAGGAGGGCTGGGGCAGTTTAAGAGTAGCATATTTGCCTAGCAAGCATAAGGCCCTGGGTTGCATGGCCTGTATGAAGGGAGCAAAATTGCAAGGACAAATGCATACCCTGATAAACAAGTGCAGACCTCTGATTCAGTGGGTTTGGTTCACACAGGAATGCACACTCTGGACAAGTCAATTCCTCTTCTCCGATGAAGGCAGCCTTTACAGGAGGCTGTTTCTGTTTCTGTTTCTATGCTCAGCTCTGGTTATATTGACAGTGGCTCTGAGGCATTGACAGAAGCTCTGGGAGAGCAGAGGACATATGACTTCATCTTCACATCTAGATCTCCGATTCTTGGCCTCCTTTTTGCATTATTTCATTAATATTACAAATTTAACTTGTATCCTAGTCCAACAGGGGAGCTGAGAAATGATGGACAATTCCAAAAACAGATTGCCATTGTCAGCACTACCTGCAGCAGCAACCTCCCCTCTGACCAGGCACAAGAAACAGCTTATGTTTGTTCTTCCAAAACAGGGTTTCTATCCCTATATAGGTCAGGCTGATCTTGATCTCATGGTCTTTCTATCTCAGCTCCCATATGCTAGATTTTTCAGCTCTTTAATTACGATTGCACAAGAAAAAGGCTTTAGTGACACTTTTGACCCCAACAAAACTATCCTTCCTCTCATACTCCAAAGTACAGCCTCGAGTATCCAATGCAAAGTGCTCATAATGAGCATTTACTCATGGTGAATACATAAACCCACTATAGGAGATGCTACCTATCAAAAGGAACTCTAAAAGCCAGAAAAACCTAGACAAGTCCTCTACAAAATAGTCCACAGGTACAACCCATATTACTATACCCAGCAAAACTTCCAATCACAGTAGATAGAGAAAAAAGCACATTCATGATAAAACTAAATTTAAGTAATATCTATCTACAAATCCAGCTCTACACAAGGTGCAAAAAGGAAAACTTCAACCTGAAGATGTTAACAACACTCAAGAAAACATAAGGAATAAATAATCCCAGACCAACAAGTCAAAGAGGGGGGAACATACGCATTGTACAACAAAAACAAAAACCAAAAATCAGTAAGTACTGTTAATTAATAACTCCAAGCATCAATGGTCTCAACTGACCAATAAAAAGACACAGATATTATAATAGAATGATTGTGAAAACAGAAGCCATCCTTCAGCTGCAACCAAGAACCACATCTTAACATCAGGGATTGACAACACCTCAGGGTAAAACAATGGAAAAAGTTATCCCAAGACAATGGACTTAACATGCAAGCTAGTGTAGCCTCTTTTAATAGCTAGCAAACTTCAACACAAAAGTAAACAGAAAAGGCAGGGAAAGACACTACATAGTTACCAAAAGAAAAATCCACCAAGAAGATAGTGAAGTTCTTAACATCTATGCAACAAACACAAAGGCACCCAAGTTTATTAAAAAACACTACTACAGCTTAAATCACACATTGACCCCCTCACATTGATGGTGGGTGATTTTAATATCCCACTATCACCAATGGAGAAGTCATCCAGACAAAAACTAAGAAGAGGAATATTGGCAGTAACAGAAGTTATGAGTCAACCCATGCCCCAGAGCTAACCCTGTGGGACAGCTCTCCATACCCAAATCCCTCCCAGAGAGACCTGGTCCCCCAGGCATGCTGTCAATCCTAAATTCACAGGTGAGACCAATACTTTTGTTCCAATAACTGGCCAAAGAGTGACCTGCCAGGAGACCACAGGGCAAAGGACCAGTGGAGCAGCCAGGGACAGAATCCTTCCAGTCTCCATCTGTGCCCTGGAGCTAACCCTGTGGCACAGGTCTCCACACCTAAATCCTGCCAGAAGAGAGCTGGTCTCCCAGGGGTGCTGACACACATAAGACCACAGGCTCACAGGATCACAGGAGGGACAGGCTCCAATCAGAGACAGTAAGACCAATTAAAACCAGAGATAACCAGATGCCAAGAGGCAAGCACAAGAACCTAAACAACAGAAACAAAGGCTACTTGGTAACATCAGAACCCAGTTCTCCCACTACAGCAAGTCCTGGATACTCCAACACACCAGAAAAGCAAGGTTTAGATTTAAAACCACTTCTCATGATGATGATAGAGGACTTTAAGAAGGACATAAACAACTCCCTTAAAGAAATATAGGAGAACACAGGTAGAAGCCCTTAAAGAGGAAACACAAAAAATCTCTTAAAGAATTACAGAAAAGCATAACCAAACAGGTGAAGGAATTGAACAAAACCATCCAGGATCTAATAATGGAAATAGAAACAATAAAGAAATCACAAATGGAGAACAACCCTGGGATAGAAAACCTAGGAAAGAGACCAGGAGTAATAGATGCAAGCATCACCAACAGAATACAAGAGATGGAAGGGAGATTCTCAGGTGCAGAAGATACCATAAAAAGCATTGACACAACAGTCAAACAAAATGCAAAATGCAAAAGCTCTTGACCCAAAACTCCAGAAAATCCAGGACACAATGGGAAGGCCAAACCTAAGGATAATAGGTATAGAAGAAAGTAAAGATTCCCAACTTAAAGGGCCAGTAAATGTCTTCAACAAAATTATAGAAGAAAACTTCCTAACCTAAAGAAAGAGATGCCTATAAACATAAAAGAAGCCTACAGAACTCCAAATATATTGGACCAGAAAAGAAACTCTTCCCATCAGATAATAATCAAAACACCAAATGAACAAAACAGAAAGATTATTAAAAGCTGTAAGGGAAAAAGGTCAAGTAACATATAAAGGCAGACCTATCAAAATTATACCAGACTTCTTACCAGAGACTTTAAAAGCTAGAAGATCCTGGACATACATCATATAGACTGTAAGAGACCCTAAGAGAACACAAATGCCAGCAAAACTCTTAATTGACAAAGATAGAGAAACCAAGATATTCCATGACAAAACCAAATTTACATAGTATTCCACAAATCCAGCCCAACAAAGGATAAAAGATGGAAAATTCCAACACAAGGAGGGAAATTACACCCTAGAAAAAGCAAGAAAGTAATCTTCTTTCAACAAACCCAAAAGAAGATAGCCACAACAACATAAGTCCACCTCTAATAACAAAAATAATAGGAAGCAAAAATCACTATTCCTTAATATCTCTTAACATAGATGACTTAATTCCCCAATAAGAAGACATAGACTAATAGACTGGATATGTAAACAAGACACAGCATTTTGCTGCATACAGGAAACACACCTCAGTAACAAGGACAGACATTACCTTAGAATAAAAGGCTGGAAAAATTTTTTCAAGCAACTGGTCCCAAGAAACAAGCTGGAGGAGCCATTCTAATATTGAATAAAATTGACTTACAACCAGTTATCAAAAAAAAAATAAAAAAATAATAAGGAAGGACACTGCATACTCATCAAAGGAAAAATCTACCAAAAAAAGTTCTCAATTCTGAATATCTATGCTCCAAATGCAAGGGCACTCATATTCATAAAAGAAACATTACTAAAGCTCAAAGCATACATAACACCTGACACAATAATAGCAGGAGACTTCAACACCCCACTCTCCTCAATTGACAGATCATGGAAACAGAAACTAAACAAAGACACAGTAGAACTAATGGAAGTTATGAACCAAATGGATTTAACAGATATCTACAGAACATTTCACCCTAAAACAAAAGAATATACCTCCTTCTCAGCACCTTATGGTACCCTCTCCAAAATTGACCATATAATTGGTCACAAAACAGGATTCAACAGATACAAGAAGACTGAAATAATCCCATACATTCTCTCAGATCACCACGGACTAAGGCTGGTCTTCAATAAGAACAAAAACAACAGAAAGCCCACATACACATAAAAGCTGAATAACACTCTACTCAATGATAACTTTGTTAAGGAAGAAATAAAAAAAGAAATTAAACACTTTTTAGAATTTAATGAAATGAAGGTACAACATACCCAAACTTGTGGGATACAATGAAAGCAGTACTAAGAGGAAAACTCATAGCTCTAAGAAGAAACTAGAGAGATCATACTCTAGCAGTTTGACAGTATACCTGAAAGCTCTAGAACAAAGAGAAGCAAATATACCCAAGAGGAGTAGATGGCAGTAAATAATCAAATTCAGGGATGAAATTAACCAAATATAAACAAAAGAACTATACAAAGAATCAACAAAACCAGGAACTCATTCTTTGAGAAAATCAACAAGATAGATAAACCCTTAGCCTGACTAACAAGAGGACACAGAGACAGTATCCAAATTAACAAAATCAGAAATGAAAAGGCAGAGATAACAACAGAAACTGAAGAAATTCAAAAAATCATCAGATCCTACTACAAAGGCCTATATTCAACAAAACTAGAAAATCTGGATGAAATGGATAATTTCCTAGACAGATAGTAGGTACCAAAGTTAAATCAGTATCAGACAAACAATCTAAACAGTTCCATAACCCTTAAAGAAATAGAAGCAGCCGTTAAAAGTTTCTCAACCAAAAAGCCCAGGACTACATGGTTTTAGTGCAGAATTCTATCAGACCTTCAAAGAAGATCTAACACCAAAAACTTCTCAAACTTTTCCACAAACAGAAGGAACACTACCCAATTTGTTCTATGAAGCCACAATTATGCTTACACCTAAACCACACAGAGACCCAACAAAGAAAACTTTAGACCAATTTCCCTTATGAATATCAGTGCAAAAAATAGTCATTGAAATTCTCACAAACTGAATCCAAGAACATATCAAAACGATCATCCATCATGATCAAGTAGGCTTCATGCTAGGGATACAGGGATGGTGCAATATACAAAAATCCATCAACATAACCCACTATATAAACAAACTCAAAGGAAAAAAACCATATGAGATACTAAGAAAGCATTTGACAAAATTCGACACCCCTTCATGATAAACGTTTTGGAAAGATCAGGAATTTTTAAGGCCCATACCTAAGCATAATAAAAGTACTATACGATAAACTAGTAGCCAACGTCAAACTAAATGGAGAGAAACTTGAAGCAATCCAACTAAAATCAAGTACTGAACAAGGCTGCACTCTCTCTCCTTACCTATTCAATATAGTAGTCAAAGCCTTAGCCAGAGCAATTAGACAACAAAAGAAGGTCAAAGGGATACAAATTGGAAAGGAAGAAGCCAAAATATCACTATTTGCAGACGATATGATAGTATACTTAAGTGACCCCAAAAATTCCACCAGAGAACTCCTTAACCTGATAAACAACTTCAGCAAAGTGGCTGGATATAAAATTAACTCAAACAAATTAGTAGTCTTCCTCTACTCAAAGCATAAACAGGCTGAGAAAGAAATTAGGGAAACAACACCCTTCACAGTAGTCACAAATAATATAAAATACCTTGGTGTGACTCTAACCAAGCAAGTGAAAGATCTGTATGACAAGAACTTCAAGTCTCTAAAGAAAGAAATCGAGGATCTCAGAAGATGGAATGATCTCCCATGCTCATGGATTGGCAAGATTAATATAGTAAAAATGGTCATTTTGCCAAAGGCAGTCTACAGATTCAATGCAATCCCCATCAAAATTCCAACTCAATTCTTCATAGAGTTAGAAAGAGCAATTTGCAAATTCATTTGGAATAACAAAAAAAAAAAAAAAAAAAAAAAACCAGGAGAGCGAAAACAATTCTCAACAATAAAAGAACATCTGGGGGAATCACCATCCCTGACCTCAAGCTGTACTACAGAGCATTAGTGATAAAAACTGTAGGGTAAATGTGGGTCCCACGACTGCCCCTGCCACGGGGCTTGGGCTGCTCAGGGAGGCGAGACATGGGAGTTTGTCTGCACTCACCCCACCACTTCGACCAACTATGGGAAGCTTTGGGATCCTGCTCCTGGGGTGGGAGGGCAGTCTGAGGTCCCTGAGGACTGCCGGAGTTGCCTCTGGGGTTTCTGGGCCTGCAACAACGGTGATCATCTGGTTCTCAAGCTCTTGGGCACCCAGAGCTGCTGTGAGTCACAAAAGAGCTGAGAATGAAGTGGGGGCCCACAGGCTGTACTGGCCCAGGGGTGAAGAGGAGAGGGGGAAAGATGCTTTGGCTGTGTCCCGCAGGGGTGGTCATTGGCTTGTCGCTGCAGTCAGCCTGGCTTGGTTGCAACTGGCTGCTTGTGTTGGTACTGGCTTGCTTTTGTTGGTGGTCGCTGTAGCTGGGAACACAGAGAAGTCTTCTGCAGGAGATTAGACGGGGGCTCTGTAGGTGAAGGCCTTCTCCATTGCTATCCATGACAGATCCTGATGAAAGAGAAGCAGTCCGTTGTTTTAAGATGTTTATTGTCATGTCTGGAAGTAGATGATAAACAGTACCCCAATTTCTCAGGGTGGGCCTGAGGTTAAATACGTTTTGCTAGGAGAAGGGTCTGGGAAGGAAAGTTTAATTGGCTAAGTCCTTCGGGCCTTTAGGTACCTCATTAATATGGAGACCTGTTTTGAGGCTGCATGACTTGTGGTCATGCCTTTTACTTGTGGAGGGGCTAGTAGGGCTTTGCCCTTATGTGACTGAAAGACACAAATCTATGGAGGGCTGCAGCCTCCTGTCAGGAGCCTAGAGTCTGCAGGTGTGGCAAAATGCCTGCCATCCCTTAGGATCATCTGGGTCCCACTTGGGGCCCTCAAGATCACCTGGGTCTCCAATGGTTTCCAGCCTGTGCTCAACCAGAAACCAGGTTGCCTTTTACAGTCCAACAAAATACTGCGTGGTAACGGTACAGAGACAGACAGATAGATCAATGGAATAGAATTGAAGTCCAGAAATGAACCCACACACTGATGGTCACTTGATCTTTGACAAAGGAGATAAAACCATTCAATGAAAAAAAAAAAAAAAAAAAGACAGCATTTTTAACAAATGGTGCTGGTTCAACTGGCAGTCAGCATGTAGAAGAATTCAAATCCATCCATTCTTATCCCTTGTACAAAGTTCAGGTCCAAGCGGATCAAGGACCTCCACATAGAACCAACCAAATACACTGAAACTAATAGAAGAGAAAGTGGGAAGAGCCTTGAACACATGGGCACAGGGGAAAATTTCCTCAACAGAACACCAATGGCTTATGTTCTAAGATCAACAATCTACAAATGAGACTTCATAAAATTGCAAAACTTCTGTAAGGCAAAGGACATTGTCAGTAGGACAAAAAGGCAACCAACAGAATGGGAGAAGATCTTTACCAATCCTACATCAGATAGAGGGCTAAAATCCAATATATACAAAGATCACAAGAAGTTAGACACCAGAGAACCAAATAACCTTCTTTAAAAATGAGGTACAGAGCTAAACAAAGAATTCTCAATTGAGGAATATCAAACGGTAAAGAAGCTTCTAAAGAAATGTTCAACATCCTTAGTCATCAGGGAAATGCAAATCAAAACAACCCTGAGATTTCACGTCACACCAGTCAGAATGACTAAGATCAAATACTCAGGTGATAGTAGATACTGGAGAGGAGGTGGAGAAAGAGGAACACTCCTCCATTGTATGTGGAATTGCAAGCTTGTACAACCACTCTAGAAATCAGTCTGGCTGTTACTCAGAAAATTGGACATAGTACTACCTGAAGACCCAGCTATACCACTCCTGAGCGTATACCAAAAGATGCTCCAACATATAACATATAACAAAGACACATGCTCCACTATGTTCTTAGCAGCCTTATTTACAATAGCCAGAAGCTGGAAACAACCCAGATGTCCTTCAACAGAGGAATGGATACAGAAAATGTGGTACATTTACACAATGGAGTACTACTCAGCTATTAAAAACAATGACTTATTCTTAGGCAAATAAATGGACGTAGAAAATAAATATCATCCAGAGTGAGGTAACCCAGTCACAAAAGAACACACATATCCAAGATACAGTTCACAGGTCAAATGAAGTTTAAGAAGAAGGAAGACCAAACTGTGAATGCTTCAGTCCTTCTTAGAAGGACAAGCAAAATACTCATGGGAGGAAATACGGAGACAAAGTGTGGAGCACAGACTGAAGGAAAGGTCATCCAGAGACTCCTCCACCTGTGGCTCAATCCCATATACAAACACCAAACCCAGACACTATTGTGGATACCAAGAAGTGCTTGCTGACAGGAGCCCTATATAGCTGTCTCCTGAGAGTCTCTGCCAGAACCTGACAAACAAAAAAAGCGATTGCTAGCAGCCAACCATTGCACTGAGCATGGGGGTCCCTAATGGAGGAGTTAGAGAAAGGACTGAAGGAGATGAAAACATTTGCAACCCCATAGGAAGAACAACAATATCAACCAACCAAACCCTCCTTCAGAGCTCCCAGGGACTAAACCACCAACCAAAGAGTATACATGAAGTGAATCATAGCTCCAATCACATATGTAGCAGAGGATGGCCTTGTTGGGCATCAAAGGGAGGGGAGGCCCTTGGTCCTGTGAAGACTCAATGCCCCGGTGGAGAGGAATGCCAAGGCAGGGAAGCAGGAGTGGGTAGGTGGGTGGGTGAGGGAGCACCCTCATAGAAGCAGGGGGAAGAGGAATGGAATAGGCAGTTTTTGAAAGGGAAACCAGGAAAGGAAATAACGTTTGAAATGTAAATAAATAAAATAGCCAATAAAAAAGAAGTTATAGCCGGGCGGTGGTGGCGCACGCCTTTAATCCCAGCACTTGGGAGGCAGAGGCAGGCGGATTTCTGAGTTCGAGGCCAACCTGGTCTACAGAGTGAGTTCCAGGATAGCCAGGACTACACAGAGAAACCCTGTCTTGAAAAACCAAAAAAAAAAAAAAAAAAAAAGTTATAAGTTGAATGAATCTAACAGATATTTACAGAACATGTCACCCAAATGCAAAAGAATATAGCCTTTTTCAACACCTCATGGAAATTTCTCCAAAATCAGACACAAAGCAAGTCTCAACAGATACAAGAAAACTGAATTAACACCTACCCTATCAGGCCATCATGGATTAAAGCTACATACCAAAAACAGAGGGCTTACAAACTCATGGAAACTGAACAACTTGCTATTGAATGAAAAATGGTTCAAGGTAGAAATTAAAAACTATCTAGAATCAATGAAACTGAATACATAGCATATCCTAACTTATACAATGAAGTCAGTTCTAAGAGGCAGGATCATAGCTCTGTTCTAGAGCCTACATTTTAAAAAATTGCAGAAATTTCATACCAGTAACCTAACAACACACCTGGAAGCTTTAGAACAAATGAACGGCAAAAAAGAAACTACATCCAAAATAAGGATATGACAAAAAATGGCCAAGCTCAGAACTAAAATCAATAAAACAGAAACAAAAATAATTACGAAGAGATAGTGAAGTCAAGAGTTGAGCCTTTGAGAAAATCAGTAAGACCAAACTAGCCAAATAAACTAAAAAGCAGAGAGTGAAAATATTTTAGCAAAATTGTAAATGAAAAGGGGGAAATAACAACATATTTCAAGGAAATCCAGATAATCACAAGGACACACTTAAAAAAAAAAAAACCTGTACTCTACCAATTTGGAAAATATGAAAGAAATGTATATTTTTCTTGATACATACCATTTATCAAAGATAAATTAAGATCATATAAGCAATTTAAACAGACCTATAACTCCTAGTGAAATAGAAGTAGTAATTAAAAACCTCCTAACCAAAACAGACTTAGGGCTAGATGGTTTTACTACAGAATTCTACCAGACTTTCAAAGAAGAGTTAATGCCAGTACTATTCTAATTATTCCACAAAATATAAACAGAAGGAACATTGCCCAATTCATTTTACAAATCACAGTTAACCTCATAACCAAACCATATATATATAAAAGAAAGAGAATTACAGATCGATTTCCTTATGAACATACATGCAAAAATTCTCAAGAAAGGAAAACTTGTAAACTGTATGTAAGAATATATCAAAAAGGTCATCCACCATGATCAAATTGGCTTTTCCCAGAGACACATGGATGGTTCAACATATGTAAATCAATAATCATAATCCATTATTCAAATAAGCTGAAAAATCACATGACCATCATATTAGATACAGAAAAGACCTCTTACAAGGCCTCTGATGCTTTACATAAACTCAAACACCCTTTCATGATAAAAGTCCTGGAGAAATTTGGGACACAAGAGACATACCTAAACCAAATAAAGCCAGCTTACAGCAAGCCCATAGCCACATCAACTTAAACAGAGACAAACTCAAAGCAATTCCAATAAAATCAGGAACAAGATAAGGTTTTTCACTCTCTCCATACCTATTCAATATAGTACTATATAGTCTTAGCTAGAGAAGTAAGACAACTGAGGAGACCAAGGGAATAGAAATTGGAAAGGAAGAAGTCAAAAATCTTCATTTGTAGATGATATGATAATTTACATAACCGACCTTAAAATCTCCACCAGAAAACTCCTACAAGTAATAAGTGTTTAGCAAAGTAAAATAATACAAAAATGACATGAAAATCAGTACCCTCCTTATTTATGTACAAATAACAAGTGGACTCAGAAAGAAATCAGGGAAACAACACCTTTCACAATAGCCTCAAAAATTACAAAATATCTCAGGGTGACTCTAAAGAAGCTTAAAAAGATATAAAAACATAGAAAGAGCTCCCATACTCATAGATAAATAAGTTTAATGTAGTAAAAATGGCCATCCTACCAAAAGCAATCTCCAGATTCAATGCAATCTCCATCAAAATTCCAACAGAATTTTTCACAAACCTGAAAAGGATCATTTTCAGCTTGATATGGAAACACACACACACACAACACACACACACACAGGATATTTAAAATAATTCCAAGTAATAAAATAAATGTAGTAAGTCTTACCATCTCCAACCTTAAATTACAGAGCTATAGTAATAAAAACAGCATGATATTTGCATAAAAACAGTCATGTTGATCAGTAGCATCAAACTGAAGACCCAGACATAAATCTACATACTTATGAACACATAATTTTTTATAAGGAAGTCAGAAATAAGTGTTGGAAAAAACAGCATCTTCAATAAATGGTTTGAATCAAACTGGGTGGCTGCATGTAGACTCCAAATAGATCCATACTTATTGTCGTACACAAAATTCAACTCAAAGTAAACTGAAGACCAGATACACTGAATTTGATAGAAGAGAAAGTGAGCAAAAGCCTTGAACTAGTTGGCCCAGAAAGACTTTACAAACAGAACATTATTAGCACAGGCACTAAGATCAACAGTTAGTAAATGGGACTTCCTGAAATACTGAAAAGTTTCTGTATGGCAAAGGTCACTGTCATTTGAACAAAGTGGTAGCCTACAGAATGGGAAGATTTTTATCATCTGCACATAGAGTATAGAGGTTAATATACAAGAATTAATACATAGATAGATAGATAGATAGATAGATAGATAGATAGATAGATAGATAGATAGATAGATAGATAAAGACAGAGAGACAGGGAGAGACAGAGAGACAGACAGAAAGAATACTCAAGAGAAAACATAAATGGCTTCTCAAAAACACATTAAAAATGTTCAACATTTTTAGTCACTAGGGAAATGCAAACCAAAACTACTTTGGAATTTCATCTTACACCTGTAAGAGTGACTAAGATAATAAAACAAATGACAAATGACAGTTCATACTATGCAGGATGAGGAACATTCAACATTGTTGGTGGGAGTGCAAACTTGTACAGTCACTATGGAAACTTCACCCCTGCAGGCTAGAATCTTGGTATTAAAAAATACTCTACTAAAGGGGAAATAAAAACATCAACTCAGCTACAAACTTTTCTATCTACAATGGTGTTTTCTCTGCAAGATGTGCTAGTGCAATTGTGGTACTAAGCTTGTAGGCATAATCAATCAATATCTGGTTCAACTTAAGGCCCACTTCATGAGATGAATCCCATGCAGACTGCTGCTTAGTGACTAAGAACTTGAGACTAAATAGCCCAAGGATGTAGAGGGAACGGAGGATACCGAAGCCTTTTAAATACAACAGGATCAATGTGTTGTGGATTTAGTTTATTGCTTATATTATGTTAATTGGGTTCCAAAGTTACAGAAGAATTTGCCTGTTTGCCTGTGAGATGCTGACAGTCCCTAGCCCCAGCTGGTTCTGATTGGTAAATAAATTTACCGGCGGCCAATGGCTGGGCAGGGAGACAGAGGCAGGACTTTGAGGTTCCCGGGCAAGGAACATGAGGGATGAGGAGAATCCATGCCAGGAAAGGATTAGGATGCAAGCATGAGAGCTGCGGAAGACAGAGAACCAGCCATGTGTGAATGTGGGGGAGGGGTGGCCTCAGGGGCCATTCCCCCAATTGGGTCTGGGGTAGCAGAGATGAAATATAGATCTTAGTAAGTAAAAATTCAAGAATATCCGAGGGGAGGCATTAGCAACATGGAAGTTTGGGAGTGGTCCGGATGTTGAGCTGCTTAAGGCATATTAAAAAATAAGGGGGTGTGTGTGTGTGCGCGTGCGCGCGCGCGCGCGCGCGCTCGCAGCGCGCGTGCGCACTCCTGTCTTTCATTCTGATTCCAAAACATTTGGGTGAGTAGCAGAGAGCGTGCATACCCACCAGGGAATTTAGGGTAGATTAACATAATACTGCTTCATCAATACACATAGCTCAAGAGACTGAGGCAACATGTACAGGGTCTGCACTGGTCTACACCAGATGGGGTCCTACAGTCAGTCACTCTGGAACCTCAAGATCCATTTTCACATTGGTGAGCTTTATTTACTCATGTGTAGTATAATTTCTCCAAAGGCTTAAGCTTTTAGGTCCATAAAACACAGACACTCAACCCTGTTGACCTCAACCCTTTATGAATTCCTTCCTGACTCAGAGTATGGAAGTCAGCATTTAGTAATATAGAATAAACCCTAATATGTCATCTATGAAGACTGTCTGGTGATGACAAGAAAAACATGCTACTGGAGTGAGACATTCTCTCTCTTTCTCTTTCTCTCTCTCTCTCCTCTCTCTCTCTCTCTCTCACACACACACACACACACACACACACACACACTCTGAATAGTCAATGCCTTTCCTTCCCTACTTTGTGTATTCAAGGCCACTAGTTTCCAAGTTTAGGGAAGGACACAAGCCAGGCCTATCAAAAAGGTTCAGCATTCTGGGTTCTTTGGAGAAATCTTAGGTCACCCCAATCCCAATCCAAGACTACAGGCTCTGTTCTCCCAGTGCTTCTTTACCTGTACTAGGTAAAGAAGACGCAAGCTCACACTTCTTCTCAGCCACAAGGCACCTGGCAGTGGGAAAATGTCTGTTGTCTTCTCTAATGACCTTGGAGTGTCTAAGACCCCAACTGAAGTTCAATCAGTAGCTCCCGCCAGGATGAGACTTTCATTAAATAGCTGAATTACTAGGGTCAATACCCAAACATCTAAGTTTCAATTACTAAGATACTTATACTATTCTATATCAGTCTACATTCTATGCATATTTTCTACAATCAAATTTCCACCATGATTCACTTCATTAACTTAGCACTTTGCAACCCAAGACCCAGGATCACTTACATATATTGTTGAGCACATTCAAGGGTTTTTATTGTTGTTATTTTTTCCCCTTTAATTATCATTGCATGTCATCGTATACTGTCATGTAGGTTCATTCAGTCTGTCTACCAAATTCAAAGTACAGAACTGAAAGAACTGAGATTTTTTTTCTTTTCTTTTGTATTTCCTTCAAACATCCAACTTGGAGCTGTTGTTTGTTCATTAACTAGGTTATTTGGTGAACTATGAAAGAATCTAAACAGAGATAAGAATATGCCTTACATATGTTTTGACAAAGAACAGAACAAAGCCTCCTTAGAGAATGAGGCTCTGCCTGTGTAAGTAGCTACTCATAATCTATTTTCAGAGCCTTTAGGAGAATAGAGAAAAAGTATACACACAACTACATTTTAACTGTTGATTTGTGAGCAATAAGTCATTAGTCTACACCTTAACCACTGATAATATGAACAGTGAATTAAAACTTACCCATTGATATGTGAGCAGTGGACATTCAAAGTCTACACCTTAACCACTGCTATGTGAGTAACCCTGTTTTGTGCTTCTTCTTTGAGGTGACTTAGGAACTTATGTGTGATCACCACCATTTGGGGCCACATCTTAAAAGCAGGAACATGGGAAACGTATATGCAAGTGTTTAGTCTCAACAGTCTTTGGTTGGCCCAGCCTCTCAGTTACCAGGCCTGCTCTAAAAAGTTCTCCACTATACTAACCATGCCATGTAATACACTCCTCCAGTGACAACAAGAAACTAATTTTAATCTCTGTTTAACCAATGGTGTTCTTGTTGTCCCCTGTTTCTATCCAAGTGGCCAATAGGAATCAGACTCATTTGCACGACACAGAGATCAGCAGCAGGGCGTCTTCATCTCACCTCTCCACCACAGACTCACCTCTCCACCACAGAGGAACAACAAATCAACACAACAGAGAAACTATGACCTTTGCTTCATCTTGTGCCTTGAAGATCTCAAACTTTCAATTTTGCTCTCATTCCTCAGACATTTTTCATCATTTTATTCCAGTCTGTCTGTTGACAAACAACCAACTTTGTGACCTTTAGTGATCTTGGTTGTGAAAACTCTGGGGCTTTAAAGAATTGCTGGTGTTTTGATAATTGTTTTTACAGCATGTTTAGGCCTACCGCATAATTTACTTCATAAACAACCCAATGTGAACTTAATTAAATTCTGGTGGGAAGCAACAACACTCTCAAGAGCTAGATTATTAAGAAAACTGCAATCAACTTGGCTCTAGGTTCTCGTGGACTTAGATGTAGCTTACTCTAAATATGCTCATTCATGCAGACGGCCAGATACTGTATTTCAATGTTTGTTCATAAAGTGTAATTTGAAATGCATGTAGGATGATACAGCCTTTTTGTAAAAGGAAGTTATTATCTGTGATAAAAGCAGTTGTTGACATTAGAAATGCAGACGCAAGGATCCAGACGGGAAATTTAATAAAAAGAAAACAAATGTCGCAGGGAAAGGGGGTGGGAGGGGCAATGAGCAACATGGAAAGCAAAGCCAGATGTGGCTACAAGCAAGACCTGGGTGCCTACCTTCTACATGGGCCACTGACCATTCCTAGGAGTAAGACACGGCCCTGGATTTAGAAAAGAAAAGTGAAGTACCGGGGGTGTGCGGGGAGGGGTTCATACCGCCAGCTGCACCCACCCCCTGCAAGGAGAACTGGGTAGAAGCTTTCCGAAGCGCTGCTTCTTTTGTGTCTGAAGATCATTGAGCACAATTTGCACACTGTCCAGCCTCTCATTTCCCCTACTCCATCATCAGATGTTTTCTAGCAGGCTCCCTGCACAGTAGTTTAACGAACTGGCTTTAATTATACGCCTAACAGAGCCACAAAGATGCAAGGCCAAGCTGTGGGAACTGCATAGCAGCACGTTTGAGTTAGGTTCAGATAATCTGTTGAATGTCAGGTTATTTAAAGGAAACCGAATAGCAAGCTTTCCCCTCCACACACCCACACTGCGTTCCCTTTAGAAGACTGGCATGGATCCCCAGTCTCTTGAAGACTTCCAAGTTCACCTTCCTGATTCTCACCAACCCCGCCCGTTTCCGTGTTGAAATATGTTCCGTCTCTCTTGTGGGGCTTGGGCTGATGACATCGAAATCTATCAGTGAACCCAAAGCATTCTCTTCAGTCCGGATTGCAGGTTAAGGATTTCTTTGAAAATTGAGGCAAGGGACTGGAAAGCTATCTCAATTGTTCTTAGCACATGTAGCACAGCCATGAGGAATGGAATTTAGACCCCAGATCTTGTGGTCCTCTGAAGTCAGCAAAGTTAGCACCAGAAACAAGAGGCTCACTGTAGCCTGCTGGCTGCTAACCCAACCAAGAGAATGTGAGTTACTGGTTCAGAGAGAGACTCTGCCTCTAAGAAATAAAACAAATACCTGATGTGAACTCCCCCCCACCTCTCTCTCCTCTCTCTCTCATCTCTCTCTCTCTCCTCTCTCTCTCTCTCTCACCTACACACACACACACACACCACACACACACCACACACACACTCACACGGGGCAGGGGTTTGGCGGAGGGAGAGAGGAAGAGAGATACACAAAGTCAGGGAAGACGTAGTGAAAGTATCAAAGGACAGCCAAGTTGTCTGAAATGTTTTTAATCCCAGTGCAACTCTTGCAAGATAGAAGCTGTTGATAGTTTTCCAGACTCCCATGCAGTTTGGCTAACCATGCAACAGTCACAACGATGCTCCGTCAGGTTCTTACATTCCTATCACTCAAGACAAACCATAATCTCGAGTATCACAAAACCTTTTGTCTTTTTCCTTCTTCTCTTCCGACCAAATTACTGGAAGACTCAAATTATAATGGAACTAATGAGCATAAGACCTGTGGGTGGTGTAGAAATACTTGGTCCCGTGTCAAACCCACAAGAATTCCATAAGGGAGACAGCACCCAGAGGTGTGCACAGGCCTTTGTAGCAAAGAGACTGACCTCGACCTGAGAATGATTGGCTGGATTTCCTGGATCCTCTGGGTCTTTATTAACTATTTCTTTCTTTTGCTGTTTGGTTGAGACAGGGATCCCATAGCTTCAGCTAACTCACTGTGTAGCCCACACTGGCTGCAAACATGAGGCTCTTCCTGCCAGGGCTTCGCAAGTGCTGAGATTACAGGCATGTGCCACCATGCCAGGCCAAAGAACAATTTCTAACAGCATGACTCTCAATAAGAATAAAGCACTGTTCCTGGTCTTCCCATAGCTACTTCTTTAAAATAGCCACATGAATAGAAGTAATATCAGAAAAGATGTGTACCTGCGTTGTTATGATGATATGTGCAGTACCAAGTTTAAAAAAAGGTTTTTGTTTAATAATACCTATTTGTTTATAAATAAATATATGTATACACACATGCAGGAGGGTCATGGTGCACATGTGGAAGTCAAGAGAAAATTTAGGGGAGTCAATTCTCTGTTCCTAGCACGTAGGTCCTGCTGATCAATTCAAGTCCGTGGGCTTGCTCTCAAACATTTTCCTGCTGCACCATCTCACCAGCCCTAAGGAATTTTTACCTTTAAGGTTTCCTCTACAATGCTGGGCAGCACTCAGTTGCTAGCTGAGACCCCTGGCCCTGGGACACTTGACAGGTTCAATCCTGGGACTTTCTCACCCTCCAGAAATATAGAGCTCAAAACCTGGGCTGTGACCACCTCCCCATTATCCCCTGGGCTTTGACCACCTCCCCATCATTCCCTGGGCTGTGACCACCTCATCATCATCCCCTGCGCTGTGACCACCTCATCATCATCCCCTGGGTTGTGACCACCTCCCTGTCCGTGGTATGGAATAACAGCTTCAGCAAGCGTAAGTACACATGGATCAGCCAGGAGATTTTTAACCAAACAACTTGAAGTGTGCACTTTTTAAATCTGGGTATTAATATATGTATTACATTATATAATTAATATTATAATTATATTTAATAAATATATATTACATTTAATATATAAGTATATTTATATATTTATAAGCACATGTATTACATTATGTATAATTAACATTATAATTATATTTTAATAATATATATTAGTATATAATATATAATATATTTATATATTTATGAACATATTTTGTATTTAAATATATTTTTATATAAATATTACACATAATTATTATATAATATTGATAATATTCTATTATAATATGTTATATATTATAACCAGTTATTTGACAGGGTTTCACATTAGCAGGATACTGAATAAATAAGTGTTTAAGAAGATTGAGAGTGAAGAAGATCAACAGTAAATTACACAAACAATAATAGAACACAGGGCCCATGAGACTGCACTGGTAAAGGCACTTGTCACCAAGAATGATGACCACACCTTTTTCTCTTTCTTACTTATTTATCCTTTCTGCCTTTCCTTATTCATCTGCAGTCATTAATAGAGATGTTCCATATACCACCCCTGGGCCAGCTGAGTGGTGAAACATCTCGTATTATGACTGGTCTCCCTCTAGCAGTGATGTCATTGGAAGGGTAGACTGTCTTCTTTTCATCCTGATTAAACTCATTGATCATTCCTGTGCTCTCTGTGCTTATTGAAGGAATCTTATTCTGCTTCAGGGTCATAAAAACATTCTTCCGGACTGATGAGATGGTTCCAGGGGTAAGGACGCTTGTTGCTAATCCTGATGATCTGAATTCAATCATCATGTCCCACAGAGTAGAGGGAGAGAATCTGATTCCTGAAAGTTGTCCTCTGACCTCCACACACCATGGCATGTGTACAAATTCCCTATACATACATACACACACACACACACACACACACACACACACCATTTAAAAATGTTCTCCTGTATTTCCTTCTAAGAACTTTTGCTCTCTGGCTTCACTATTATCACGTGACAGTTCCTCTAATTTTTCCTAGATACACATTTCAATTGTCCCAGCACTGATTGTCTGCCTGTGTATAACCTGCCATTGCCAGCTCTGTCGGGTCTCCTTCCTCTGCTCCACTTGTCTTTCTTAGCAACACATTGTTATTAGCCTAACATTTTATAACTCTCTATGACCTGGTCCTCCTTAAGATTGTTTTGATTGGTCTTATTAATTCGCTCTTTCATTTAAATTTGATAACTGCATTGAACTAATCATAACTTGAAGGAGAGAATTGGCAATTTTATTGATTTTCATTATAGTTCTCTCAACATTTATTTTACTCTCTTGATTACAATCATCATTTTCTACATGAAGAGACATCATGGCATTTGTCAGATAGGTGTTGGGCTTCCTACCTTTGGATCCCACAATGTCCTACGCTTAGAAGATCAAATGGGAATCAGATAACCAGACTCCCTGTCCTGATTTTGTACAATTTGGGAATTAGAGAGCAATAGCCAGGGGGTAAAAGGGTTGATCCCTCTCTTCCTGTAGCTCCGAATGGGTGGCCGCACTTCTGTAAAATGAACATGCCCCCACTTGCTTGTAGCTCCTTCCAAGAGTGCAAACCCTCTGCATCCTTCGAAGGTGGTCTTTCATGCCCATACCTATCCAATCATTAAATGTTGGATCGACGATGTCGCCTGTCAACTGTGAGGCCTCAGTGAGCATAATTGTGTGTGAAGGAAATTTCTAGGTGGAAAGTTGTGTCATCTGTAGAAAGCGTTATTTCTTTACTTTCTTTTCCTTTTCTTCTTTTTTTCTTCTTTTGTTATTTTATTGGTGTTATTATTTGTTTTGTTGTAAGTTTGTAAGTAGAACTCACTATGTAGCAGAGGACAGACTTCAACTCTCTTTTCTCCCTTCTACTTCACAAGGATGGGGTTATAGACTTGCTCCGCCCACCTGGATCCGCACTCCTCTCCGACGTTCCTGCTTATCTTTTTACCCTGTATTCAGCTTCACGGCAGCACTGATTCTGGTTCGCAGCCCCGAAAGTCATAACACTTGTTTCCGCCTTCATTGTGTTTGATTGTTATTTTTGTCTGGCTTGTTTGTTTAGAGATCGATCGGGCCTTCCTGTGTCATCCAAGCTGTCTCAGAACTGAAGATCCTCCTGCTCCAACTGCCCAGTGTGTGTCATCCTTGATTTGACAGTGGTTGCTGCTCATCAGAGGTTTGCTGAAGTAAAGGAAGTTACACCCTCAGTCTGATCTGCTAAGTTTTTACCACGATGATTGATGGATCCCATTCTGGAGCTGGGCACCATGAGGGGTTTTGTGCTGAGCTGTGTAGTGTTTTTTTTCTCCTCAGAACTATTAAGATGCTGTGATACGGCTCCTTTCATCCTGTTAGATCGGTCACTCCAGAGAAAAAACAGTACTGATGCTGCTAGCCTGCACTGCCAGGGCTTTCAGGACTCTGCATGCAGATGTGTGGAGATTGCTATGTGACTCTCTTTCCTGAAAACACCCTTTCTGGTTTCCACAGTCAGGTTGAAAAAGGCCTCAATGGAGAAGAGCGCTTGCCATTAAGCCCCACTTCATTTTGATGTTGATGCTGGACCCACATGGAATAAAGAGAAGTGACTACTGCAAGTCAGCCCTTTCTGACTTCATACGTATGCTGTGGGCTCACACACACACACACACACACACACACACACACACACACATGCGCACACTTGCACACACACACAAATATATGTAAAATTCTGACATAAAAAATAATATTTTATTTGTCAACTATACAAGTAGGAAGTTTCTGTTCTTTGAAAGGCTCTGCAAGCTTGAAACTACTTGTTCCCTAAATGTACAGTTAAAAGCCATTTATAAGAATATCTGAGACTGGTGTTTATTTTGTGGGAAATTTTTTAACTACTGCCTTAAATCCTTTAAAAATTATAGGCTCCTTCAGGCATAACTGAGTTATCACTTTCTAACTCAGTTTTAAAATCTATACTTTTCTAGGAATTTTTCCATCTCAACTTAGTCTTTAAGGAACATTAAGTTAGAATCCTGTGCCACAGCGATCCATACCCAAATTCCACTGGGAGAGAGCTGGTCTCCCAGAAGTGCAGACACACTTGTGAGCACAGGTAAGACCACCCCTTCTGCTCAAATTCCTGGCCCAAGAGGGACTCTCCCAGAACCATCAGGACACAGGAACCAAGGAACAGCCGGGAACAGGATCCTTCAGGCTTCAGTCTGCACCACGGAGCTGACCCTGTGCCACAGCTCTCCATACCCGAATTTATCCTGGAGAGAACTGGTCTTCCAGGAGTAATGCCACACAGGCTTACAGGAGGGACAAGCCACAGTCAGAGACAACAAGATCAGCTAACACCATATGGCAAGAGGCAAGGACAAGAACCTAAGCAATTACTTGGAATCATCAGAACCCAGTTTTCTAACCACACTGAGTCTTGGATATCCCAACACACCAGAAAAGTCAGACTCTGATTTAAAGTCATATTTCATGATGATGATAGAGGACTTTAAGAAGAACATAAATAACTTCCTTAAACAAATACTGGAGAACACAGGTAAACAGGTAGAAGTCCTTAAAGAGGAAACACAAAAAATCTCTTAAAGAATTACAGAAAAGCACAACCAAACAGGTGAAGGAATTGAACAAAACCATCCAGGATCTAAAAATGGAAATAGAAACAATAAAGAAATCACAAAGGGAGACAACCCTAAAGATATAAAACATAGGAAAGAGATCAGGAGTCACAGATGCAAGCATCACCAACACAATACAAGAAATAGAAGAGAGAATCTCGGGCTCAGAAGACACCATAAAAAACGTTGACACAACTGTCAGACAAAATTCAAAATGCAAAAAGCTCCTAACCCAAAATATCTAGGAAGTCCAGGACACAATGAGAAGGCCAAACCTAAGGATGATAGGTATAGAAGAGAGTGAAGATTCCCAACTTAAAGGCCCAATAAGTATTTCAACAAAATTATAGAAGAATACTTCCCTAACCTAAAGAAAGAGATGCCCATGAACATACATACATACATACAAGGAGGTATAGAAGAGAGCAAAGATTCCCAACTTAAAGGGCCAGTAAACATCTTCAACAAAATTATAGAAGAAAACTTTCCTAAACTAAAGAAAGAGATGCCTATAAACATAAAAGAAGCCCACAGAACTCCAAATATATTGGGCCAGAAAAGAAACTCTTCCCTTCAGATAATAATCAAAACACCAAATGCACAAAACAAAGAAAGAATATTAAAAGCAGTAAGGGAAAAAGGTCAAGTAACATAAAAAGGCAGACCTATCACATAAAAATAGTGGGAGACTTCAACATCTCACTCTTATCAATGGACAGATCATGGAAACAGAAATTAACAGAGACACAGTGAAACTAACAGAAGTAATGGACCAAATGAATTTAACAGATATCCATAGAACATTTCATCCTAAAACAAAAGAATATACTTTCTTCTCACCACCTCATGGTACCCTCTCCAAAACTGACCATATAATTGGTCACGAAACAGGGTTCAATAGATACAAGATTGAAATAATCTCATACATCCTATCAGATCACCATGTCCTAAGGCTTGTCTTCAATAAGAACAAAAACAACAGAAAGCCCACATATACATGGAAGCTGAACAATGCTCTACTCAATGATAACTTAGTCAAGGAAGAAATAAAGAAAGAAATTAAAGGCTTTTTAGAATTTAATGAAGATGAAGGCACAACATACCCAAACTTATGGGACACAATGAAAGCAGTGCTAAGAGAAAAACTCATAGCTCTGAGTGCCTCCAAAATGAAACTCGAGAAAGCATATACTATCTACTTGACAGCACACCTGGGAGCCCTAGAACAAGAAACAAAAGAAGAAAACACACAGAAGAGGAGTAGATGGCAGAAATAATCAAACTCAGGGCTGAAATCAACCAAGTAGAAACAAAAAGAACTATACAAAGAATCAACAAAATCAGAAGCTGGTTCTTTGAGAAAATCTTCCTTCCTTCCTTCCTTCCTTCCTTCCTTCCTTCCTTCCCTCTGTCCCTTCCTCCCTCCCTCCCTTCCTCCCTTCTCTCTCTCTCTCTCTCTCTTTCTTTCTTTTTGTTCCTTCTTTCTTTCTTTTGTTCTTTCTTTGTTTTGTTTTGATCAAATATAGTCTAATAGGAGTCAAACTGAAAAAGGAAATTTCAGTTGAGAAAATGTCTCCATCAGATGGTCTAGTAGGCAAAAGATCGTTCAGTATTTCTTGACTGATGATTTACTATTGCAAGTGCCATCCCTAAACAGCTGGAATAAGAAATCAGTCTGCACAAGATAGTAATTCTATTCCTTCATGACCTGTTCTTCAGTGCCTGCCTCCAAATTCATGTTTGATTTCCTGTCCTGACTACGATTCATAATGTACTGTAAAATATTAGATGAAATAAACTCTTTCCTCTCCAAAAAAAGGAAAAGAAAGAAACATTAAGTTAATCATAATATTCCCTAAAGATAAAGTCATTGCTGCTGTAGCACTGTGAGCTGATTCTTCCTGTTCAGTTCAGCATTGTCATTCACTTCTTTCTTCTGCTATCACTTTCTTATTGGCCCCTCTCCTTCAGGTAGTAGATATGTAACATTTCTTCCTTTTGGGCTCATCCCAAAAAGCCACACAGTGCACACTAACCTGCTTTTCAACCATATTAAACACATTTTAATACATAGTGTCCAGTTTTGACTATTTTTTCAATTTCTATGATTTCTTTGATCTGTGAGTCCTCTTTTCAATTGCTATTTATAAACAAATGAAGCTTATTTTAACCTTATTTTTGTCTTTAATTTTTAGAATACTTATAACTGGAGACTGTAAAATTCCTAATGTTGGGGGGGTGCTGATATTGAGATGTAAAATGAATAAATAAATTAATTTTTAAAACAGGACACAGAAAAATTCTAACCTTGACTTATTAAGTAATTGATTCTTGAATTAATCTATGCTTGCTTTTAAAAAGTGTGCAGTTTCCAGTGGCAAGGTGGTCCCCATGAATCCACACTCCCATGTATGTACATGTAAGTATAGTTTCACAAGCCACAAACGCTCTTCAAATCCTGTTTATTAATGATTTTAATGGGGCTTTCAATTATAAGAAATCTATGTTTTATTTATGTTTTATTTCTCCGTAGAAGTGGCCAACTTCAGCATTCTGTATAGTCTATAGGCATTGGGATTCATAATTTCCTGTTTAACAGAAGCCATTGAAAATAAGCTCAGGTCCTAATAAGTGATTTTATCCTTAAGTTCAGTGTTATAGTACTCATCTTCAGTGGATTCTAAAGAACTGGATTTCACAGACTTGCTGGCCGGGAATAATGGAGCATGTCTGTAATCCCAGCACTTCAGAAGTAGAATCAGCAAGATCTGGAGTCCAAGGTCATCTTCAGCTACAATGAAGGATACCAGGCTAGCCTGAGCTACATGAGAGCCTGTTTCAAAACAAACAACTACAAGCAATGGCTTGGTGCCAGCGTGGAAGGCATGGAAACTTTTGGAGATATGGCCTAAGGACAGGTTTTCAGTCTTTGTAGGGGCATTTCTTTTGCTGCGTTCTTCAGTGTGCACACACGCACATACTTGTGCTTAAACATGAATGGGCCAGGGGAGGAAGGTTGAAGGTCTCTCCATTTTCACTTAAGTTTTTGAGAGAGTCCTTCACACTGAACCAGAAGCCAATCCAGACAGATTGGCTGGCCAGCAGGCTCCCAGGACTGGCTAGAAGCTATTTCTCCTTGTTGCCTAGTCCAGCCTTCATATGAGTTTAGAGATTTGAAGTCAAGTCCTTTTGCTTTCATGGCAAATGTTCTCATCATTAACCATTCCCCAGACCACACTTGCCCTTGAATTCCCGGCCACAAAGGAGCTTTGTCCCACCACACTTCCCACCATGATCTTCTGCCAACCACAAGACCCAAAACCATCAGGGTTGGTCACAGATGAAAACCTTGGGAGTAAATAAGCCTTTTCTCTTGAGTATTTGATACAGAGGCTGAAGGGCTGTCTACAGGACCAAGCATTACAAACATGGTACCTGAAGGTCTTGCTATTTCCCCTTCTGTCTCCCTTGCTAAACTGTTAGTTTACATTCCTAAAGCTAGCTCCCAAGGTCCATTCCCCATTGGTCATACCCTTATCCCTAACTCATTCCTGAGGCTGATCACCAAGACCCAGCAATCAAAATTCATTATCTGGCTACACCAATTAATTCAGAGAAACGGATCTTCAAGTCCAATTGGCTCCAAGCTAAGTTACCTGAGAACGTCCTATCTCATTCTGGCACAGACTTCTCTCTTTCCTTGAAAATTACTCCTGCAGAGACACCCATTGCTGTCTTTTCCTGATCCCGAAGCAACCTGTCCCTCCTCTGTGCACACATTCCCTTGGGATGATAATAATAATAATAATAAAAATAATAATAATAGTAGTAGTAATATCTCTTTTTGTGCTGAGAAGTTGGTGTTTGGGTATGTTCAGGACCACCTAATTACCTTAGGGATGACTCTGGCTTCAACTTTGTTCCCCACTATTGCCTCTTTGATGGGACTCCCCTACACCCATCCCCCATTTCTATCCGAGTCGCCTCTGGGATGTCTCCTAAAGAATTTAAGGTGACTCTAACTCATAGCCAACATTATTGGTTCATCTTAGCACTCAATAATAGTCCTTATACCCTCTAGGTAATCACACAAAGTGACAGCATTTACCCTTTTGTGGACACAGGGAATAATGGAAAAACATACTTCTCTCCTTTGCTGTCTAGATATCACACATAGAAACTGAGATTTTAGCCCAAACAGTCCCAAAATTCTGTTCTCATTCTTAATATTAAAACAAAAATAGAGAGTCAGATATGGTGACACCCTTAATTCCAGCACTCCAGAAACAGAAGCAGGCAGAGCTCCTGGAGGCCAGCCTGATCTACATAGTAAGTTTTAGGACAGCTCAGGCTACCTTCTGAGACTCCATTTCAAAAGAAAAGCAGAGCCTGCTATCACAGTGCAACATGACGTAAAGAGTGATAAACTCAAGGACAACCTGGGCTACTGAGTGAGGTGCTGGCTCAAAAAAAAATTAGACCAATCAACCAACAAATGGAAATCAAACACTGAAATATAAAAGAAAAATATTCAAGTGTTAATAAATTGAGTGAGAGATATTTTTTCATCCCATAATCTTTCTGCTTATGTGATTTTGTCTGTTGAGACAGAGCCCTGCAATGTGAGCAAATATCAAAGCTGGACGTGGCCTTAAGCGAACCCTCCTGAGTACTGGGATTCAGCTGTGTTCCGCCACACCTAGCTCAATCCATAATCTCTGCAATCAGACCAGCCTGACCTTGAGTGGAAGCCCATGACCTTAGACATGCGCCTACTGCAGTGTTTTCTCTGAGTGTTTTGGGGTTTTTTGTTCAGTTGGTTGGTTTGATTTTATTTTGTTTTAAGGCTTTCTACTCACCTAGAAAAGAAAACAACCCATCTTGGAAAAGAAGCTGGAAAGATGGATCAGTAGTTAAGAACAGTACTGTTGCTAAAGACTCGAGTTCCCTTCCCAGCACCTATCTCAATTGCCCACAATCATCAGCAACTACAACTCCAGGGCCTCCCACGCCCCCTCTGGCAGCTGTAGTGCAACTGTAATCACATGCACAGATCCACACAGAGACACAATCAAAAATAAAATACATTTTAATTGTCTTAACTTACACCAGAAACAAACAAACTCTGGAAACCTGTGGTAGAACAGAAATGTGGCTTTTGGGTGCAGCTGGTAGCATGCTGGTGTAGGAATTTCAGGTCTCAGTTTAAACTTAAAAATTGAAAGAATCTGTATTGCATCAAATACCCTGTCCGTGAGTGTTTCTGCAGGAGCATAACCCCCGGGTTGGATCTCAGAGTCCAACACTGGCACCTGATGAGGCTCCCTCACCTTGGTCAGTCTAGTATTGGGGGAGGATAAAGAAAGAAGCCCAAATCCAAGTCCCATCTTGGGCTACATAATGGAACACTTTCTTCAAAACAAACACGTAAAATGAAGGTCAAGCAAAGAAAGGAACAGGATTGTTTGAAAGGATCAGGAAAGGAGATGGGGGAGGGGCCGGGAGGGAAGACAGCAGCCTCTTTACAAGGGGCACAGACAAAAGGAGAAGGTAAGATTTCTTCTAGATATCACCTGTGGGGGAAAACCAGGAATCCTTGAGAAGCAGAGCTCTACACTCAGAACAGTGGCTGCCACCCAGAATGTCTTTGCTTTGTCAAATGCAAAATGTTCACTCCAAAGATACTTTCTCTAAGCAGGCCACTCTTCCTAAGCTCCCCATCATCAGGAACTTGGACACCTGTACATGTCAGGAGACATTTCATTCCCAAACTATCTTTTCTTCATTCTCAAAAGTATAGAAAAGGTGAGCCAAGGTACAACAGTCAATCATATCGATGTTCCTTCAGAGAAGCACCCTAACTCACCCTTAGAAACTGTGGCAATTCCAAAGAAAAACCCTACAATGGTTGGGTGCTATGAAAATTGAATAAAACTGTCAATCACCACAGAGAAAAAGATACTGGTTTTGCCGACTGCAGTTGAAAGTGAAAAGCACTTTTGGATGAAACATTTTCCTGGTTGGAAAAAAAAAACAACTCGCAAGGTTCGGAGAACACAGAGAGTAGGGAACAACTAACAAGCCATGTAAACATCTCACCCCTCTTGTGTCAAATGAGTGCCCTATCAGCAAATTTTTAAAATAAAGTTTAGGGTTTTACATCCTGGGTCTTAATGTAACAAACGTTTGCAGGATGGGGAGGTTTACAGAGATGAAGATAGAGACAAAGACTGGGGAGAGAAACAGACAAAGACTGAGGAGAGGGGAAGGGTAGAATGAGAGAAAGGAAAAGCAGAGAGAACAAGAGCTAATGTGCTCCCGCTGGCCCGGCTAGGAGGAGGGCAAGGCCAGCCCAGACTACTGAGGTTTGTTTGTCTCACTTTTCCAGATCTGCAAAGAACAGATAAGGAGGTGGCCAGGGGAGGGCCGAGGAGGGGAGAGCAAGGGACGGATGTAAAACGTCTTAATGCATTGAGCGGGCGGAAGGCTTCTCCTACTGCTGCTGGGGGTCCTTTGCTGATTAAAACCAGCAGGTTAACAGGGTCATCCGTTCTACCCACATCCTCTCCAAAGGAATTCCCTGCGCAAGGGCGAGCAATTTTATTCACCAGAGTGCAAGAAGACATCCGAGTCTTACAAAGACCCAGCCCAGACCCTGTAATTCAGTCTGTCCACCTGATCAGCTTCCTGCCTCAACAATGTAGGGAGGGAGCCCCCTAAAGAAAAGCTTTGCTCCAAGCTGAGTAAAGCCAAACCCTGCAAGTTTCCTTGGAGCCATGGAAACCCTCGACATCCAACTATAGTGACAGGTAATTAATAGCGTTTAATTTCTATCTAAGAGTGCATATGACACAGTCAGGTTCTGCCGAGAGCAAAGAAGCTGTGAACTTGTTTGTAAAATGGCAACCTCCCCAGCTTGCTGGACCGGAACTATTTTGTTCTATCCTCTAGGCCCTGACAAACAGGGTCATGTTCACAGACTCTATAAATTTAGAATTGAATTGAAATTCTCTGGCCAATCGAGAATTGCCCAGCTCATCAGAAGGAAAGCATGGATCGTCTGGGATCCCGTTCCAGGGGTCTTTCAACTTCACACCTTTCTTACTCAGAAACTCAGTGGACTGTCTCACTTATGAGGTACATTCAAATGACTATTTTCCTGTTTCCACTATCATTCACTTATGGTGGCTTCTTTATTGTTGATGTTGATTTTGTAATACTGAGTCTTGAACCAGGGGCTACATACATGTTCTCCCACTAAGCTACACATCAACCCTTTGGTCTCGTTCTAATCCATACCTTGCAATATCTGAGTTTATAAAACACAACCCCCTCTTTAACAATGCAAGTGTGAGACACACAATCATCTTTATTCGGGGGCTTGGAGTTAAGATCCAGGAAACAGGGACAGTCCGAACAAGTGCCACAGTGTGCAAGATCAAGCATGGACCCTCCACATCTGTACTGTGGGTCAGACCTAAAGAAGAGCTGAAGGAGTCTTGGGATCTTCAGATTGCATCCTAAACCATAGACACACTCACACACACACACACACACAAAAGCAGAAGGGGAGTTTGTTCCATTGCGTAGGGAGCCATCTTATTGGACAGGGCTTTTGCCAGATTAGATCCTTTGGCTAATATCTGAACCACAGATACTCCCTCCAAGTCTGGGAAAGAAGAGAAACCTAACCACTGCTCTCCAAGGCATCTCTGAGAAGTGGAACCTATTCCCTTTCTCCTTCTTTTCTTCTCTACCCACCCCCCTCCTTCTAGATTTAGCTGGGCCTGGTGCAACATACCTTTAATGCCAGCACTCAAGAGGCAAATTTAAGATCTTTGTGAGTTTAACATCAACCTGGTCTACAAATCAAATTCCAGCCAGCCAGGGCTCCACAGCTTTGTCTCAACACCTCTCTCTGCTGAGAGAAAGAGAGAGAGAGAGAGGTGTTTTTTATTAGACTTTTATTTTTTCCTGCATGAGTGTTTTTGCCTGCATGTATATATGTGTACCATGTGCATTCCTAATGCCTAAGGAGGGCAGAAGAGAGTGACAGATCTCCTGTAGCTGAAATTACAGCCAGATTATGAGCCACTGTGTGGGTGCTGGGAATCTAACTCTGGTCCTCTGCAAGGGTAGCCTGTGCTCTTAACTACTGAGCCATCTCTCCAGCCTGGAATCTGTTTTAATAATAAATAAATAAATAAATAAATAAATAAATAAATAAAATCAGCACACTCTTCAGTCGTAGAACATACAGTAAATATCCAAACTACTGTTCTCCCATGATGTTTAAGTTGATATTATCAGAGATCTGTGGCAAACTAACTTAGGCATAAAAGGTAATGAATGTTTCTTTAAATTAGAAAGTTAGAGAACTGGATCTTCAAGTCCAATTGGCACCAAGCTTGTTACATCAGTTGTCTTTTGGTTTACCCATCTGTCTGTCTATCTATCAAACCATTCAATATTAAATCATATATGTGTGTTGTTATATATATTATACATGTGTCATATATATAACATATAAATATCTACATTGACACACATTCATCACTCACACATCCTTTCTTCCACGCTTCCATGTACGAATCTACTGATTTATCTACCTATTCATCCATCCTTCCATCTATGGATCCATTTATTCATCTATCCATGCATGCATAGATCCGTTTGCACATCCATGCATCCAACCTTTTATTACCGTTGATCCTTTGTGTTGATGTTATTCCCTGGTAGTTTCTACTACATTGTAAGAAAAAAGATCCCTAGCTCTGGGATTTCATCTCTTTGGGGAAGACCACTCTTTCTCAACACATCAGTCTCTGAAAAGGAGTTTTCTGGCCTGACTAGGTCTCACACTCACTCTTTGATAGGAGTGAGGCTCATTGCAAACTCTTAATTGTCTAGCCCGTCAGAAGCATACAGAATGCAGTAATTTCAGATAAACAAGAGACTCTGTTATGTAGGTTCTGTTGTAAGGCAATGACAATGACTTTGTGGTATGAAATGGGTGTCACACTATAATACATAAATCCCTAAAACTCTAACAGGCATTTAAATATATTTAAAGAAAACTTCCCTATTACACATGTGTGCATACACAAGCACAGACACTCCAACTCTAGCAAATATGCTGATTTAAAAATTCAGCTGAGGGCTGGAGAGATGGCTCAGAGGTTAAGAGCACTGGCTGCTCTTCCAGAGGTCCTGAGTTCAATTCCCAGCAACCACATGGTGTCTCACAACCGTCTGTAATGAGTTCTGATGCCCTCTGACCATGAAGGTATACAAGCAGATAGAGCACTCATACATAAAATAAATTTTTAAAATTCAGTTAAAAAGGGTAGTGAACATTTCCATAGGAAAGTAAACCAATGGTGTCTTTATTGGATATCAGATTTGCTAATTCTTTGACGGTAAATAACCTTGTGTAAATTGTGCAAGAGACAGAAGAGATGAGAGTCTTTTAGACATTCTCTTTTTCAGGAGCCATATTTTAGACACTAAACTCTTTCTTCCACTTAGGACCCGGAAGCCAGAGTTTCATGTAATCAATGAAGTGTAAGTGAGTCTCCTAAAAGGTAGAGAGGGAAAGAAAGGCCTCTAAGCTCTGACATACAGTGTGAAGAGTACAGGTCAACAGGAAAAAAAAGGTCATTTAAACAAAGATCCCCAAGAGGCCTACAAATGTGTCTCATTTTGTGAGCATTACACAAGCTGGGGAGAGAGGGTTGTCAAATATTGATTTACGAATCAGACCACCAAATGCAACTTTCTGTCTGTCTTAAAGACATAACCTTTGGGGAAGAATGAAACTCAACAGCCCGGCTTTCAATCATAAAGGAGGGCGAGTTAGGGAAACCCTTTTCCTGCCTGACCTGTCAATGCAGTTACCTCAGCAGAGCAGAGCAGGGAGGGTGAGAACCCTTGACTGAAAGGCCAGCTGTGAATAGCTGCATGGTGCAGACCCCATTCGCTGCTCCATTGGAGTGCCACACGTATGTTCTAGAGTATTGTCTAGAGTGGTATCAATTTGCTCCCGTCCTCCTTAGAACCTTTCTGCTCTTTGGAGAAAGGAGTGTGATATAGATTCCCATTTGTAGCTGGACATTCTACAGACACACCCTCTACCCTTTGACCAGCTGTGCGTTTCTGTGTTAACCATCATTCAGCACAGGTTTTTCCAACTCTAACAAGGCTATTTCATATGTAGCCTTTGACCCCCTACCGAGCAGCACACGGTGGCCCAGGGTATAAGCTCAGCACTGAAAGACTGAGACAAGAGGTGGGGAATTTCTATCTGACTTGTGCTACAGCAGAGAGATCCTATCTCAAAACAAACACATAATGGGAGTATGAAAGGTTTGAAATAGTTGTAGTAGCATCTGCACCCTGGTGTGGGTTCCCAGACAGGCCTGACTCATACCTCCTGTTTTCCTGGAAACGGAGTTTCATTAAGCCCAGGATGGCTTTGAACTCCTGGGCTCTTGCAATCCTCCTGCTGTAGCCTTCACTGCAACTGAGACTGGGACTGAAAGTTTCCACCATTGGCTTGAATATACTGTTCTTTTTTGTTGTTGTTTTGGTTTGGTTTGGTTTGGTTTTTGTGTTTTGTTTTTAACTTTGTTTTGCTTTTCATGGTTGTTTGGGTTTTGACTTAAGGTCTTTCTCTGCAGTCCAGACTGACCTTGAACTCATTAAACTCACTCTTCAAATAGTAATGTTCTGTTTTCTACTTCATAGAAGGTTCTATACAGTACCAGTTGCAATTCTATATTAATTTCAGTGAGCTCACAGCTTTCTAAGTATTGTTTCTGGGGCCCAACACAAGAGGAAAAGTTGGAAGGTGGAGGCTTGATTCTTCAGATATCAACAATCTCATTTTCACATTGGATTTCAGATCTGTTAGAGATGCAATGTGTCCCAGAGGAAAACAGGAAGGGTGCCGGGAGCCAAACCCAGGAAACTACCTGCTGTCCTAAGAGAACCTCAGGAAATTACCTGCTGTTCTGGGAAGACTAGTCAGTACAAAGTTAAGAAAGGACAAAAGGACGAGGATCTCAGGTCCCAGGAACTTAAAGAATGTCTGGCATTTCCTGGGAGCTGGTTGACAACGGGATGGTCTAGGGCAATAAGGATATGACAGTGGGATGATCTGGGGCAATAAACATTCAATAGTGGGATAGCCCTAAGCAATGACCCTCGCCCAAACTTCCAGGTTTGCTGTGTCTTTATAACCTGCACCCTAAATTAAAGTTTCAGAGCTTGATCAGAACTCCAGACTTGCTCTCATTTCTTGTATCTCTTGTCCCTTCATTCTTTCGCTCCCTTCCCTAAGGTCTCGTCGAATACCTGAGGTCCGGGGCAGAAGGGTTTGACCACATTGCTCTCGTGACTCCAAACAGGGACACTCCTAGAGGCTGGTGAACAGCCTCATGCTCGTGGACCAATTCCCTGGCCAACTCCTCTTTCACAAAAATCTCATTCAAGGTGGTGGCTTTATTAACCCTTTGAGTTGCTGAAGGCACTGGGGCATGCCTACTGTGCCTGAGGTCCTGAGGTCTATCCCCTGCACTGATAAGCAAACAAACCACAGCTGCTACCAATAACCAGTCAGCCCAAACCAGAAAGCCTCGTGAATTTCACTGTACTCATCAGGGCAAAGGAGAAGTCAGTTCAAGAAGCACCCTACTTCTGCCATCTTCCTGGGGTCTCAGCCAGGAACTGTGGGACACCAAAGCTATCAGAAGATAAAATGACAATAAATTTAATTTGAAGATCTTCAATTAATTGCCTTTTACTTACAATGTTAAACTCAAGTGATGCAACACTCCATGAAGCTGAATGGGTATATGGGCAGTACGCAGGAGGCATCGGGTTCAAACTTCAATACTGCAGTCACTGTGAGCATCAATGGACCAATAAGCGAATAACGGAAGACGGAGGGACACAGGCAAAACAGAAAGCTCAGCATTCGAAGAGCTAATAATTTGGATCTAGATTGCCCCCAAAGGCCAGGTCTTGAAAGCTTAATCCTCAAGGTGGCGCTATAGGGAGATAGTGGACCTTACAGAGGCGGAGACTAGTGGCAAGAAGTAATGAAGGATAGGATGGGCCAGCCCTTCCTCTCTTTGCTTTCCAGCTACCAGGAAAGAAGCAGTTTCCTTTCCTATAAATCTAGACTTGATCTGCTCCCACCGCATGCCGGAAGGCAATATGTCAGCCAACCGTGGCCTGAAAGGATAGGAGACAAGTAAGCCGCACCTTTTCAAATTGCTCATCTCAGTTATTTTGCTACAGTAACACAAAGCTCATAAAGGAGCCAAGAGAAACAGGACTTCCTGTTGCTCTAGACCGGGGTGGGGTGGGGGGGGTGGTTCTCATGCTCTCCTCTGTCTGACTCTCCCACTCCCTCTGCCTCATATCCTAGAAAGTGAAATAAACAGCAGTTTATTCTCGTTGGCAGTAGGGCTCCTGGATGGAGTGACACTATTTTGATCTGGTCTACTGTACCTAGGTGAGGGGCTCTCCAAACCAATGGGCTCCTGTAAATTGTAACCAGCAATAAGCTTTTGGGCATATTTCTACAGTCCTCTGAGGCCACATGGAAGAATCCTTTACTCTCAAGTGTCAGGGAAGAAGACTTATCTCTCATGGTTATGTGATTTTCATCCCAGGGAACAGAAATGTTAGCCAGATATTGGCACACTCCTGTTGTTCTAACACCCAGGAAGCCAAGACAGGAGGACTGGGGTTTAATGGGAATACACAAGGAGAGTCTGGAAAGAAGGAAGAGAAGGAAGGAGAAAGGAGGGAGGGAGACAGATTTCTGTGTGTGTTAACCCACCACTCCCATTGCTGTTTCTCTCCCTGCTGCCTTAGCTTTGACATTGCTTAATGTTTCGAATTTGCACTTCTTGCCAGTCATGGCAGTTCACGCCTGAAACCCAGGACTAAGGAGACTTTATGAAGCAGGAGGATTGTCTTGAGTTTGAAGAGAACCTGGGCTACATAGCAAGACCATGCCTCGACAAACAAATGTGTATGGCACAAAAAAGTAAGAGAAGATATTTATTCATTCAAATCCATAGCACTCCCGAGGACGGGCTCCAGCCCTCTCTGCCTCCCGCCCTCTGCCTCAGCCTCCGTGGAGTCCTGACTGACTCTCAGGCTCTTATTTTCTCCCCAGCTGCTGGTCAGCAGGCAGTCAGGCTCCATCTAGCCACAAACCCTTCTCTAAGATGAAAATAGAGCATCTTCTCTAATTTCTTTTTTAAGTTCTCTCAACTGTGTGTATGACAAAAAAGGAAAGGCTTCTCTCAGAGCCCACAGGAGTTCAAAAGTTGCGTGCTGGTGGCAAACAACTTTTCTCATTCTGTTTATGTTTCTGCCCCACAATTTTAAATGACTCATGCGTCTGAAAAACAATGGCTTCTAGGTTGGGGGAGGGATGGCTTCTGAGGTAGCCGCTGCTCACACTATAAAGGGTGCATCACACAGAAAGCACACACTAAAGAATTTGGGGGCCTATTTTAACCCAAACAGTCAGGCTCCAAATTTTATATTTTTCTCTGAATTCTCATCTCCCTTTCCATCCAGCCATCCAGCTTTGTCTTCTTGTTGCCAATCCTCTGGGGACAGGACTGGAGCCCAGGCAGAAGCCATGCTGTCCTTCCCACCTGCAGACCACTGCATCACAATCTGAGCTGTTTTACTCAGTAGTTGTAAAATAATAAAAATGTGGTAGTAAAGCAAAAATAGATGGATACAGATCAAGAGACTGACTGCTCTTGTATGAAAGCCTTTAGATTTTGACATCATGAGATTACAGAAATAACAAAGGATTTTCAAAAAGGAGAGAGAGTGAGAAGAAATGGGAAGAAGCAGAAGAAGAAGGAGAAGAAAAAGAAGAAGAAGAGGAGAAGGAAGAGGAGGAGGAGGAAGAGGAGGAGAAAGAAGAGGAGAGGAGGAGAGGAGGAAGAGGAGGAAGAAGACCAGCTAGCTGTCTCAGTGTATAAAGGCACTTGTCCCAAGCCTGCCTGAGATAGATCCCCAGAACTCATATGTTGGAAAGAGAAAACCCAACTTCCACCAGTTGTTCTCTGACCTCCAGATGTCTATCATGCATGTTCATACACACACTTATGTAAAACGTGGAACCCAGGAATATAGCTCAAGGCAGAGCCCTGGTTTCTCTGGCTCATGGTCCTCAGCACCAGAGAGAAACACAGAGAGGAGACAGAGGGGAGGAGGAAGGAAAAGGAGGGGGGGAATCCAATGGGGACGGTGGGAATAGGAGACTCTTGTTTTTATACAAACCATTAAAAATCTTCATAGGCCCTACCATCCATGTTCTCTCTGTCTCTGTCTCTCTCTGTGTCTCTGTCTTTCTCTGTCTCTCTGTCTCTCTCTCTCTCCTGTGCATGTTAGATTTTGCTGGCAGCTATTTTAAACATGAATCATGTATAAAATATGGAGTCTAACTTATCCAGCCCCCAAGTGGCATTTCTACCTCCTGGGTACTAACCTGATTTGGGTTGGGGAATAGAAACAGCAAGAAAACTAACTTTCTTTCTTCTTCTTTCTTTTTTTTTTTTTTTTTGCACTTTTGTGAGAACTTGGCCATTTAAAAACTGTTCACAGCTAAATCCTCACTAGCCCAGGTGTCGTTGTGAGCAGCTCATTAAGAAAGGAAAAATCTGACCTTGAGCATTCCCTTCCCGTTTCTCAGAGTGAGAGCTTAGCTGCATGTCTGCATCTTCTGTGTGCTCTGAATGCCAACAAGAGTGCTTCCCCAAAAGTGTAAGATTTCCCCTCGGTTCCCCTTGACTCACTCTCAGCCCTGCTCCCCACAGCCACGGATGGCCCTTGTCCTGTGGTTACCATAGATCTGTTATCTTGAGGGCTCTTTTAAACAAACCCCTTTTTATCTTCTCTTTTAAAGTCCCTCCCATCAGGGTCTACTGTCTGTTTCATGAGGCAGCCTCACACAGTAGGCACTCAATAAATATTTGTCGGCTGATTTCTGAAGCATCTGGGGAGCTGGCGTCTGGAGTGGCTTTTCCTGCATTTAGGTCTCTCTCCCAGGCTGGAGGCCACAGTTTAACAAAGCCAGGCAAGGTCACGGGGAGCCTGGAAAACCTTTCAAGTTGAATAATGAGAAGCGATGTTAATTACTGACGGGGCCATTTAGAAGGAAGAAAATGCTATCTCTTATTAATTTTGCTGAAATGGACACACTCTTGTCCGTGGCTAATGGTTAACAAAAGCCTTCCTTTTTGAAGACAGAACAGGAAAACAACAGTTACAAAAGGACCCCCAGAGCCACCACGCAGAGACTTCCTGTCCCCTCAGTCTGCACTGGCCAGAGATAACCTATCTTGCTTTTTTTTCTTTTTTCTTTTCTTTTTTTTAAAGATATAGTTGGAAAACTATCCATGAGTGCTTCAAAGGCTTATTTGGACTAAGATGTTGGAACAGAACACACTGAAGTTCAGTCTCAGAGACCAGGCTGGCTGAAAGAGAAAGCAGTCAAGTCCTGTGTTCATTTTAACAGAAAGGGGGACTTAAGAAGAGAAGAAGTTCAAAAAACAAAAACCATCTCATGTAGAACAGAAATTCCTCCTGGTAATGGGAGCACTAATTCACTCAAGAAGAAAGGGCTGGTTCTGAGGGCTGGAGTTGCAGCGATGGATGAGCCTCTGGAAGCTCCGCCAGGCTTCCAAGTACACCCCCACTCTCAATCTCAGCTCAGAGCTTGGCAGTCTTGAACTTCAAGTGGACCTGTTTAAGCTGATCAGAGGAAGCAGGCTGACAGTGAGCTGATTAGAAACCTCTCTGAGACCCTTCGCTGAAGGGGGAACAGAGTCTGTGCTGTCCCCACCCCCATCAGCTTGCAGAGGAACCCGTGTGTGATAGAGGGTGGGCGGGGGGGTAGGGGAGGGACGCGCGCTGTTATAGAACAGGGCCAGATCCCTGCCAGCCTTCCTCCTCTCGCAAGCTCTGCTTGCTGGGAGTGTTTGAAGATAACAGGAGAGGAAATAACCGATAGGCAGGAGGAGCTAGTCTTGAAGAGACAAGATCAAGCTGTTTTCTTGACCCAGGCTTATCTCAAGCCTGCCAAAAACTAGCTATCTATCAGAGACCCATAAATAGGTTGCAAACAGAGAGTAAAATGCTACTTTCCACAGTACAAGCTTAGAAAAAAGTAAGTGTGGCAGACACGCTGGAGTCCTTTGCAACACAAAGCAAAAGTATTCATTTGTCTCCAAGGTTGGAGTGGGGGCCAGGCCATTTAAGAGACACGTTGTTCCCCAGAAGAGGGGCACTGTTTTGCAGGTAACCTCTCATAGACTGAGTGTCCACTCTGCAGTCTAAGGACAAGAGCCATGCACCACCCTGTCCATCTCCCTGTCCAAAGTGTCTTCAGCAGCAGCAAAAAACGTGCAGGCTCAGGATTTGCTGTGCAAGTGCCCTGCTGGTTGACCTAAGATAAGGGCAGGGGCCTGTGGGGAGCCTGAAGTTCTCCGGAGAGGCCTGCAGAGTTCAGCTCCTGGAATCTGCCTGGAGAAACTGGTCTGTGAATTGCCACCTTCTAGCACAGAATTGCAGTTTAGACTACGGAACTTCAAATGAAGATGAAGTTTACAAATTAGCTTTGGATAAATATTATCCTTCCCGGCTCCAATGAAGAGCTGGAAAAAAAGGGGGGGTACTACATTCAGCTCCTAAATACACAGAATCAAATTTAAACCTACCCAACCTAGCATCATCCCCGAGTGTTCTCCAAATAGCATGATGATGTCATGCTCCTCACCCCCCTTCTCCAGCCACCCACCCTCCTAAAAATAACCTCTCATGGTTTTAAAAGGGAAAAAGAAAGTCTCAAAATATGTCTTTAAAATTTTTCCCTTAAACTGTCAAGCAATAAAAGCGAGCCTTCTCTTTCCTGTTTACCCATCTCCTTGAATCAGTCAGTGTGTACGTTGCCCAAAGGCCCTCTGAAAGTTATACAAGAAGCAAAACTGTCTCCAAAATAATTTTAGCTTAGGCACTCTTATTTCTGAGGCTTTCATATATTTGTAAATTTCCCTTTGTTCATCACTATTGGCTAAAGTTGAGAGCAAATGACTTTTTGTTTTGAGGCCATTTGAAAAGTACAATTATATTCCTAGAGAGGGGAGGGGCTAAATTAAAGAGATGCTAACATTAGGACTTACACTATCGGGGTACCCTCTGAGCCTCAGAACACCTGTTAGGCCTTTGATAAGTGAAGGTTTAAAATGTACTGGGGACCCAATAAACACTACAACAGGGCTGGAGCATCCGCCCTGTTCAAAATGAATACAGGGCACAGGATATGGCTCAGTGGGACAGCACTTGCTCTGTTCAAGGCCCTGGATTCCATCTCCTGTGCTGCAAATGTGACGTATAGATATATAATCAGAGGGACCCAGGTGACCCTGGGGCTCACTCCACATTGGGAATCTGCTGACAGGGAGTTCATGAGCCCTGCTCCCCACACTTAGAAGCACACGAACACACATCTGTCAGCTATTCCTGATAGATGCACAAGTCTAGAGTATACCTCCTGAGAGCCAGGGATGCCTCTCCCACTTCCTTCCTCTCCCATAAATTGCTGCAGGTTGCCTTTGATCTCCAAGTAGAGCTTCCTATAAAAAAGAAGCAGAGTAACTGAGCTATAGACAAGCCTTATACAGAATCCAGTAAAAGATGAGTTAAGAGGGCTCCTGGCAGAGATGGGAGATTTACTCTGATAATTCTTGACTTAAGACAAACAAAGGAAGGGCAAAGGTTAGGAACTTTGGGCCAAACTTGCCCTGTGGTTAGGAAGACTAGATGTCATAAAAACCCAGGCCAAAAAAGGGGGGGGTCTTTAAAAAAATAAAACAGGGTCTAATGGGCTAGAGAGAAGACTCAGCAATTAAGAGTGTTTGCTTCTTGCTATACATCTGACAGGGGATTAATATCCAGAATATATAAAGAACTTTTTATATTACATATATTATACTATATTGTATTATATATATACATATATATTATATAGTCAAAAAACAAATGACCCTTTCAAAAAATAGTCTTGGAATCAGAACAGAGAGTTCTCAAAAGAAGAAGAAAAAAACCTAAGAAACATCTCAAAAAATATTCTTCATCCCTGGCAACTAGGAAAATGCAAACCAAAGCAACTTTGAGATTTCATCTTAGAATGGGAAAGATTAACAGAACAGCCAAGAGCAAATGCTGGAGGAGGACACACAGGGAAAGCAAGTCCGTATTCTCTGTTGGTGGGATTGCAAACTGGGCAAGCCCTTCTGCAAACCAGAGTGGAGAATCCTAAGGCTAAAAATAGGTCTACCATATGATTTCAAAATGTTATAAGTCCTTGTTATTGCCCTTGGTTGCCTCCTAGAAATAGAAGACATATCCCTACTGCTGAAGACGCTGTGCACTTGAGAAACAGGCCCAGAGGCCCTGGAGCTGGATCTGACCTGAAAGACTTCTCCCTGAAGTCTAGCTTTTATAGTACTGGAAAGGTGCCATGTAAGCTTTCAAAAGAGAGGAAGCAACCACTACCCCTACCCATTCACGAGACCTGTGAACCACAGCAAGACCCATACGCCATAATAACCCTACATGTGCAGTAGTGGCACACATACCTCTGTGATAGCCTACAGCTCTCAAATTGGACTTAAGACCTGCTCAAAAAAGAGAAATCATGCCTGATATTGGAAACCAACTACCCAGGGCTAGAGAAGTCATGGGTCTTGGACAAGAACCTACAACTTTACTACCAGCATAATCCCTAACTACATTCTAGATATTAATTCTTATACCCAGAGTAAGTGTACTCTCACCCCGAATCAAGGAAGCTTTTCATTACAGCAGACTCTGTAGACTATTACAGAAAGCCACAGTTTATCAAAATGCAGAGTTGTGGAGCCGCGTACCAGCTGATACATCTACAACACAACTCCAGCACCGAAGACTCAGGGATCACTGTGGAAGAGGGGGCAGAAAGAACGAGAGAAATATAGAGTTTTCCATGACATAGTATTTCCTAGAAATATCAGAAAGTACACCTACCCAACATGGCTGCCTAAACATGATTGAACAAGGACTATACCAATAAACATGCTAGCGCAGATAGGAAAAAGTTCAAGAGGCCCCAACCCTAGACAAAGTACAACAGACACTTGAAGAATGCTGAAAGCAGGAGGAATAGTCTCCTCAGGAAGAGCACACACACAGACTTACCCAATATCAAATTGTCAACTCTTACCCGATACATACAAGCAATATTATTCAAATTGAGCAGGTTGTATTTATTTACTTAGGAATGTTCATGCACACACACACACACACACACACACACCAATAATAATTAAAGAAAAAGGAAAAAGAGGCCATGAATTTGAAAGAGAACAAGGTGGTTTGAAGGGAGAAAAAGGAAGGGAAAAATGTAATTATATTATAATTTCAATTCTTTTCAATTCTGCTCAGTTATGAAGACCAGTGTTCACATCCCAACATCCATATCAGGTGGCTCACAGCCATCTATAACTTCAACTTTAAGGGTTCAATAACCTTCTGACCTCTCTAGGAACCCAAGTGCATACTGTTTTGTGTGTGTGTGTGTGTGTGTACATGTGTATATTGCTATGTATATGCATGTGTGTGCATCTGTGTATGGATATATATGTATATATGTGTATATATGTGTTATGCATGTATGTATGTGTATTTGAGTGTATATATGTATAAGTGTGTATGTATGTGTGTGTATATGTGTATATGAATGTGTATATATTTATGTGTATATATGTGTATGATGTGTACATATATATCTGTGTATATGTAGATATGTGTGTTTATGAGTATATATATGTCGCTGCCCAGGCTCGGCCGAATAAGCAGACGCGGCAACACAGGATTCTTTCCGACATGCACTCTTTATTGTCAGCTCTGTTCCAAGATGGTGAATGTAGGACACGAGCTCGGAGAGCTCGTCATTATTAGGGCTTGGTGAGGCGTGTGCGTCTCCTATTGGTTGCTTTAGCAGAACCAATCAGACGAAAGCAGCTTGCATCACTCTGTGGACAACGCGCATGCCTCAAACTCTCGAGAAGAACCAGGAAGTAGGAAACCGGCGCATCTCTAATGGGAGCGGCTCCCGACAATATATATATATATATATATATATATATATATATATGTGTGTGTGTGTGTGTGTGTGTGGTGTGTTGTGTGTGTGTGTGTGTTTGAGTGTATGTGTGTGTTTTTATGTATGTGTATATGAATGAGAATGTATTTATGTATGTGTGTATGTATTTATATGTATGTCTGCTGTATGTATGTGTGTATGTATGTATGTGTGTATGAATACATGTGTGTATGAATATGTGTGTGTGTATGTATGTGTGTATGTGTGCCTGTGTGTGTGAACTACAGACTCTAACTTGTTGCTCAGGCTGGTTTTTAATTCCCAGTCTCATGAGATTTTTCTGCTTCAGTCTTCTGAGTAGCTGAGAGGACAGATTTGCATCACCTTGTCTCTAATAAAAAAAAGATCTTTCTTTTAGAAGAATCCTCAATGACCACAAAAAAAGGAAGACAAAAAATCCTCAACTTCCCTAAGGCATTTTTACATCACTATCTGTTTTTATAACAAATTATGTAAATAATCCTATAAGATCTAGGCAAATTTCAATATTGCTGACATTATTTATTTATTTATCTAATAATTTATTTTTGTCTTTGGTGTGTGAGTCTCTCTGTGTTTGTGTTTGTGAATGTCTGTGTATGTGTGTGTATATGTATGTGTGTGTGTCTTTGTGTGTATATGTCTGTATGTCTATGTGTCTCTGTGTATATATTATGTGTCTCTGTGTGTATGTGTGTATATTACCTGAGTATGTATGTTATGCACTTGACCATATGTATGTATGTGAGGACTGGGTTGCCGGTGTGTGTATGTGTATGTATTGTGCATATGAACATGCATAGGCACACATGCATGTGTACATCCATGTGCTCACATGCATATGGGTGCATGTGTGTGTGGGTGTGTGCATGTGTGTGTGCATGTCTATGTGCTTGTGTGTATGCATGATGGGCTTGGGTTGGAATCAAGACCCTGGATATGCTAAGCTAGCACAGCTGCACCCTGAACACCTACAACCTGATTTATCAACATGTTTGTCATCTTTTCAAAATTTACTCATCACTTTTTAAAGTCAAATATCTGAATATCTTTAAAGGCATTATATCATTGGGTTATAGATCATGTAGGTAGTACTGTTTTCTTTCTCTTTTGAAACATTTATTTTCATTTCACATGTTTGAGTGTTTTGCCTGCATGTTTGTATATACACTACAGTGTGTATCTGTCAGGTACCCATGGAGACCAGAGAAGGTGTTAGATACTGTAGAACCAGAATTTCAGACAGTTGTTAGCCACCATGTGGGTACCAGTAGCCAAAACTGGGTTCACTAGAAAAGCAGTAATTGCTCTTAACCACTGAGCCATCTCCCCAGCCCCATGTTTTCAAGTATCTGCTTTGATCAGGGTCTGTCCTAAATTTTCACCAAATGAGTTCTAAATAGCCATAAAAGCAGTGCCCAGGAAAAGAACTTTTATAGCCCCTTCCTCCAGCAAACCATTTCTATTGTCCCAACATATGTGAGCATGCAAGCTTCTCTCCTCCCTACATGCCCAATGTCCTGTGAACTTCCTTCAAATGCAGGCTCTAGATGTTTTCTGGACTTTCTTACTGTGTTGGATGCTGCCAGCTTTAGTCACTCCCTCAAGCTCCTCAGACACCACAACTTCTTCTCAGGTGCCCCATGAATTGTCTTGTAAGAACAGGGTAAAACATAAAGTTCAGACAGCCCTGACTCTGAAACCAGAGGAAGGAGCAATGAGAGCTGCCTCAACAGGATACCCAGAAGGCAGAGGCCAGGCTTGATCTGCGTTTGGAGACTGCAGGGTGCATCAGAATGCATCACAGGTATGCCATACAGCAGTGCTAAAACAAGAATAGAAGCAGGGCTGGGCAGGGGTACTCGCTGAGTGGGAAAAGTTGGTAGAAGAGCATCCTCCCTGGAGGCGTGGACCTGTGGGAGACTCCAAGAAATAAAGTCGAGTGGAAAGATGGGCAAGCAGCCATGAAAATGTGATGGCAAGCTGAAGACCTCCTGAATCATCGGAAACATTGTAGCCAGCCACTCCTGGTTTTTAAGGAAGGTAGCCTGCAGCTGTGTGCAAGACCTAAGAGACCTCAACAAAATACAAAAGGGTCTTGATTGAGGTTTCTGGGAAACCTGTTGATCAAAACTGAGTCAAATGTCTTTCTAAAGCCAAGCTACATTATACCCGGGTCTTACCTTTAACCCAGGAGGCCAGTCAAAGTCTTTAATGAAGAGGTAACATTTCGCTGAGCAGGTCCTTTATGTCACACCAGAGTTGCTTTGTGCAAGGCCACATGTCTCAGAGTGAACATGTGTTAGTAGATCATTTGCTCCATTCACAGCCTGTTACTTGTCCAGCTGTGTGCAAGCATTAGCACTAGGCAGAAGCTTGGGAATTGTAGAATTCTTGTCACACATGAGTATGCCGTTTCAAAGACAGTCAACTGCATACCCATAACAGAGCCCTGGGAGACCAGAAGGAAAACAAGCAGCCCTGAGCAAGGTAGAGATATCTTCCCATCAAGCACAGGGCTGGCTCAGTTCCTCTGTTCACTGATGGACAGACAGAGGCAAGGAGACAAGGAGCCACATGTCCTGGGTAACAATGGGATGTGGAAAACCAGGTTACACATACAGGCAGAAAAAGACAGGTGTTGCTTTTTAAAAATAAATATTTATTTCTATGCATGTGGGCATGCGCATGCCACTGCACCTGTATAGAGGTCAGAAAACAATCTGTGTAACAAGAATCCTCGGGTCATAATGCTTGGAGGAGAATGGCCTCCAGGCCATCACCAGCTCCACCATGGTATTTCTTATATGCACATGACACGTTTGGTATGTGTATATATGCATGTGCATATGGTGTATGTGTGTGTGTGTGTGTGTATGTGTGTATAGTGTGTGTGTGTATCCCTAAGAGGCTTGATGGTAGCTGCAACATAGTGTTCATAAAAAGGTAACTAATCCGGCAAGCCTATTACAGCTAGTGGGGCTTCTCCTTTACTTCGTTACTTAAGGGAAAACTTGAATTATCTTTATGTCCTGGAGCTCCCCAAAGACAGGGAGCTGAGAAGCAGGAAAACGTGGACCTTAAACACACTTTCATTCATTAGTGTGCCTCAATCTCCTCCACAGCCCAGGGTCCACAAAGCTTTCCACTCTCAGAATCCCTTTTCCATCCTGGGATGTTTTCACTTAAGTCCAGCAAGGGTGGGTTGCTTTCTGCACTGAGGACAGCCCTGCCGAGGCCGCAGCCTGTGATTTGTATCCAAGGTATAGCCTCCAAACCTCACCATCCACAGGGTTCCTGTGGCTTTGACCTTATCTCTGGACAAGGGACTGCTCTCGGACAAGCTGCTGAACAAGCTTGCTTCTCACAGAGTAATGAGACGATTTCAAAAGCCATTTAGTAATAATTGTGCCAGCCAGTTTTGCTAACCAGTGGCCCTTAACAAAACTGCCTTCCCATCTCCCTTGGTTTGGCAATGAGGGGTGTGGCTTCTGGCAACTCCAGTAGCGTCTGCATGACGAGACACAGAGCCAGGGCACACAACACAGTGCTGGAGCAGTGGCCCGGAAGGACTTAGTGAAAATAGTTGGTTATGCTTTAGCTAAGAGTAAGACCAACCTAGAGTGAAAAGACAATCAGTACAGCCACAATGTTGAGACTCCTGAAATGGAAACCAGCTGTCTCCAAAAGGAACTTTGGCTGCCCTCGGCACCGCAGTGGGCGGCCATGTGGCAGCCACTATATAGCCTGATTCCTCTGCAGAGAACCTAGTGTTCATAAGCCCGAACAGCACAGACAAAGACAAATGGGCCAAACTGGGTGACTTCTGAAAGAACAGCAGAGATGGAGGAAAGGTTAAAAAGTAGAAACATGTCAGGCATAGTAGCATACAACTGTAATCGCAGCACTGGGGAGGCTGAGACAGAGGGTTCATGAGTTAGAGATCAGCTCTGGAGGAGATGCATCATCAGCTCAGGAGAGTGAAGCAACATCACACACTAAGGAAACAGCTTTCTGGAATTTGGTGACAGAGACTCCTACAGAGTTCTTGCAGGAACCAATTCATTTCTGAGGAAACTTGGTCAAGCATAAAGAAGATACTGTGGAAGCTAGCAAGGCTTGCTGGGAGAGTATTCTACTCAAAGGCAACTGGTATGAAAAACTTTCAGCTGAAAGAAAATTTAGGATACCAATGTGTACTTACAGTTTTATATTGAATACATATCACACACACCACACAGACAGACAGACAGACAGACAGACACACACACACACACACACACACACACACTCCAAATATAGCTTAAAAGGAAAAAAACCTATCAGAAAAAAGAAGCTGGGCAAAGGAAGACAATAAAGCAGAGAGAGTAGATGCAGAAGTAAAGCGAGACTAGAAGAATATTCTCTTTCCTCTCTCTCCCTCCCACCCTCCCTTTCTCCCTCCTTCCCTCTCCTCCTTCCTTTCTTCTTCTTTCTCTCCTTTCTTCTGTTCTTTCTGCTTTTGAGGTTGTCTTCTGGATGGAATAACTCTTAGATGTAGCCCAGGCTGTCCTGGAGTCTATGGCAATCGTGCCTCAGCCTCCCGAGGATTTTGAATGCAGGTCTGTGGTGACTGAGGAGCAAGACCACTCCCGTCAGGGAATCCCATTTGTTGCTGCTGCTGCTGTTTTTCATATTTAATAAGTATCTCTATATAAAAGACCTCTAAAAAGGCTACAGAATTGCGGAAGAACTCCAGTGTTTGAGAAGTACTCTCCCATGCACACTTCTAAACAGAGAGACTAATTCCCCCCACACAGAGGCAACCTGGGCCAAGCCATGAGGCACACTGGTGATACTCTTGAAGAGTGAGTTACAGAGTGGCCTAGAATTAGGTTGTGTATATACAACTTTGACTCTTGTCTGCCATGTCTCAGGATGAGGGGAAACATTCATCCTGTGAGAGAGGGTCACAGAAGCAAGCAACCGGGATGAGGAGGGAATGGAGGAAAATTATATGTTTCAATGAAGACGGAGAGGCAGCAGAGATGAACATTAAAGGAAGGAGGAGGGAAGAATTCGAATATAAAGTTTCTAAATTACCCTTGGCTCAAAGGTCTGGTTTACCACTGAAACAGTATAATTATAAAGTTGGCATAAAACAGACACAGGATCCAGTTACTAATTTCTCACTAGCAATAGCATCAAAACCCTTTCTGCTAGTAGTAGCCAGTCTCTTGACAAAAACCGTGTGTCTCTTGCATGATAGAACCTATAGGGAGAGCTGGTTTCAATCAGGCTAGTCTATAAAATGGTATGCACTTGCGGTCTCCTTCTCAGATGTCAATTGGAGCAGAGAGAAAGTGAGGGCTGGGATTGTCAGGGTAACTAGTGGGAAGAAAAAAAAATGTAACATAAATGTTCTCTTGTCTCATAGATGCTGTACATAGGCAGCATTTGTCAGAAAATTCCCCAGGAACTCTCTGGTGGATTTGAGAAAAATGACCAGAAAGGACCCTGTAGTGTTCTTGTCTCTGAACCAATTCTGCTCAGCCTCAGAAAGGGGAGCCTGCCCTGGTTATAACCTGTGGTGGGTGCGCAAGTCTGGATGTTCCTGCAGAAATCCTTCCATTCTCACTCCATCCTAGTTAATAAGCACATGAGACATTAAAGGTTCATCCCAGCTGGATTCCTGTTGATCTTGGCAACTCCATAGCCAGGGACATTCATTTCCAAAGCACAAAATCCCAACATAAGAAAAAGTGACTGAAACTTCCACAGGGCAGACATTTTTCTCTTTCTTGCTATTTCTTTTATTTTCTGGAAAATCTAAATGACAGGCATGAGGTTTTGCTTTCTTTTGTTTTAATTGCAATGAGGTATACCCTTTCAAAACCAAGACCCCTTGATTTTTTTTCCAACATAATAAATAGAGCTGGAAAGGTGACCTGGGACAAGGTCATGGAAGAGAACAAAACTTGGTTTTTATATATTTTTTTTTCTGTAGGCCTGTGATCCTCTACCTGGGGTGACCCTGTTCTCCAGGGAATATAGTGCTGGGCTTGTAGTTTACCAAGGTGTGCAGAAGGGGAGGACGGTGGCTCTTGTATCGGTGAGTGGGGTTGAGGAGGCACTGAACACCCCACATAGCACAGGACAGACTACTACATGAAAGGTTTCTCTGAGGCAAACGTCAACAGTGCAGAGGTGAAAACCCTCCATGCTTTAACAACAGATCCTGCACCAGTTGCAATCAGATTAACTGTGATGGTGTTTTGGTGTGGTGATATGATTCAGTGGAGCGGAGATAAATGAGACACAGGGAAAATCAACTTCTCCCTTTGTTAATCAAGGGTCTATAGTATGTGTTCAATTATTTGTCAGGGGTTGAGAGCACCAAAATGAGGAACATCCTGGTAAGGGACATGGGGAAACTGAGGCTGAGACCTAACAGCCTTCTACTAGCCGTGAAGAGCCTCCTGAATTTGAGGCTGCATTAGATCAGTGGCTAAGGAAATGTGTATACAGAGTGGATGCAGAAGCCCAGAAAAATTAAAGACATCTATAGGCTTAGATTTTTTTCAAAACCTACTTTATTTAGGATTTTTAAATGCTTCAACTTCCCTTCTAGTCCACCCACCAAAGGTAGGGGAGAAAGAAGGTTAATAGGAAAAGGGTGTTGTGGACCTGTTCAGAAGTAGTTCCTTGGGGACATTTCATTCTTCATTGTCAGGATACCAGCAGGATACCAGTTCAATAGCAAACACCAAACTTGAATCAACAGTGGCAGCATGATCCAGCAGAAACAGCAAGGCTCCACTGAACCAGCTGAGTCACAGGAAGCTGCCAGAATCAGCTGGAATGCCACAAGAAGTTCTTTGGCTCATTTCTCTCTGTGAAGTGAAGACCAGTGAAGACCAGTGAAGTTTTGTATGACATAATATGCAAGAGCATTCTGTAACTGTCTGTGGGATTTCATTTATATTTCTTCTAAACATCACACGCCCTCTCAAGGGTCTGGTTTTAGCAAAACATCAAGTGCCTTCTCTAAGACAGCTTCCAGAAAAACATCACATGACACAACTGAGTTGTTAAAGAAAGCAGAAATTTCCACTTCAGCCATCTTTAAGGTCTTCACCCTGGAAGTGTGTGGTGGGGTGAGTGTGAGTGAGCCAGACAGTGCCAGGAGGTGCTTTTGAGTTGCCCTGGTTTACTTGATTAGTTCCGTATATGTGGTGTCGAGCACTGTCTGAGTTTCACCTGGATGTGTGTGATGTGTATGTGCATGTGTGCATGGTGCAGTGTGTGCATTGTGTTGCCGTGTATCTGTCATGACTGTATGTATATATCTCTGTGTTCATGTGTGTCTGCTGTGTGTGCATGTGTGTGCATGTGTGTATGTGATACATGACTATTGATATCTCTGTGTTCATGTGCTCTTGTGTGTGCTATGTGTATGCAATGTGTGTACATGTGTTGTGCATTTTGTGTGTGACATGTGTGTATGTGTGTTGTGTGCATGTGTTTGTATATGCTGTGTGCATGTGTATGCATGATGTGCATGCACGTGTGTACATGGTATACATTGTGTATGTGTGTATGTGTGTTTGTGCTGTGTATGTGCATGTGTACATGTGTGTCTGTATGCATGTGCATGTGTCGTGTGTGTGCTGTATGTTTGTGTATGCATGTGTGTGCATGTGTGTGTATGTGTGTATCCATGTGTGTGTATGTGTCTCTGGTGTGTGTGCATGTGTGTAAGTGTGTTTAATGTGTATGTCCTATATCACAGGGATGGGAGGATACTATGCACTTGCATAGAAGCCACATCTGTCCAGTTTCCCACTCTCCATCTTATGCCTTCAGAAAGGATCTCTTATCAAACCTGGCTGTGGGGCTGGGCTGGTAGCCAGTAAGTCCGAGGGATCCTGATGTCTTTGCTCAGCACAGTGCTGCGGTTACAGGCAGTCCCAACCTTGCCCCACTTTTTACATTAATCCTGGAGATTCGAACTCAAATCCTTTTACTTGACAGCAAGCACTCTCACCTCCCAACCACCTTCCCCACCCTTGCTTTGTTGTTGAGGTGTATAAAGTTCAAAAACCTATAGGGCAAGTACAAGCAACTAGTATAAGAAATAGCAATGGCCAGTAAACATTTTCAACCATGTTTGACTTTACTAATCAGAGAGATGGATACTAAATCTATATGCTCTGTTTTACCTCCCAAATTGGCTAGATAATTTTCGTTCTGCAATCTTAGTCCTACTGAGATGAAACAAGAATTCCCAGTCTGTAAATTGGGTATATTTATTAGGCTTTCCTAATGAGAAAGATGGCATGGCTTCTATTAGTCTGAGCATTCAAGAATATCAGAAGCAATACAATTCACAGAGGTAGGAAAGAAAGAATGTATTATGGAACAGTGCACATGACTGAGGAGGCTGACAAGCCCCATGATAGATCATCTGCAAGCTGGAGAGCTAGAGTCGCCAGTGGTGGAACTCACATGCAAAGACCTGAGGTCACTGAAGCCAATGGTGTAACCCCAGGCTAGTGCCAATGGACTGAGAAAAGGCTGGAAGGGGGGAGCATTAGTGGACATGGGCTTTGATGTTCTAATGCAAGGAAAGATGAGTACAAGCTTCAGAGAGAAAGGAGATTCTCGCTTCTTCTGCCTTGTAAAGTGTGTGTGTGTGTGTTGGTGTGGCGCGCGCTTATGTACATGCATGTGCATATGTGCGTGTGGTATGTACATGTGCAAGTGTGTGAGTGCAGGCATGCTCATACCACAGCACATTGCAGGGGTCAGAAAGCAAACCCATTAGTACTTGCTTTCACCTTGTTTGAGACAGGGTCTCCTTTGTAGTTCATTGCTAAATATGACAAGGTAGCTGGTTTAGGGGCCTCAAGGAGTCTCTTCTCTAGACTCCCATCTAGCTGTAGGAGTGTGAAGTTACAGATGGAGGTTGCTGCATCCTGTTTATCTGGGATCCAAATGCAGGCCTTGTTCTGCCTGTATTCTGTCTGGACGTTCCAAGAGTTGGATGCTAAACCCCACCAGCAAAGGACCCTCTACTCAGCCAACACTGTTTGTTTAGTTGGTTGCTTTGTTTGGAAGAGTTGGGCTTGGTTTGAAAACTAAACTAAATTTTATTCTATTTGAAGAGGAAATCTATAAATGTATCATTTCCTTGACTCTCTCCTTGTAAACAGGCTTTCAGGTTTCAGAGCTGCACGTGCCGTCTCCAAACCTTCTCCTCTGATCAATTTGCATATTATTTTCCTTAGATTTATTTATTTATTTATTTCTATTTTATGTACATGAGTGCTTTGCTCACATGTATGTATGTGCTCTGTGAGTGTGCCTGGTACCCAAGGAGGTCAGAAGAGAACATGGATTCCCTGAAACTATAATATACACACAGTAAGAAATGTACAGTAATAAAGTAACAACAAAAATAACTTTATAGCTAAGAGTCACCACAGCATGAGGAACTGTAGTAAAGGGTCACAGCACTAGGAAGGCTGCGAAGCACAGCTCTAAGCCCTCTCTCCAGCCCTTGAATATTTTTAATAAGAGCCTCAGCTAATACAACCTGCCCCTCTGATTTGGTCAGCCAGCTGTGGAGCAAATGCATCTTGGCTTTAGAGAAAGCTAAATTGCATCATTAAGACTCTCATCTGAGCCTTGTTATTTTGACTTTTTGACGCCCCTCACCCCCTGTAACATAAAGTAGCCACGATCTCTTCAATGAACAGCTGTGTTTGTTTGCCAGCAATCCTTTCTGTTCCTCAGCCATCCTTTTCAGACTCCTAATGGTATGTATTTGCAAAGTGGGAAACCTGCCGGCACCATTTGACTTTAATGGGAGCGTTTAAACGCACTTTGCCTACAAATCTTATCACTTAGTTACTTAACCTGTATGAATAGGTTAAATATTTTCCACAGTATTTATATAAACATGATACCTGGTTTCAGGTTAAACCTAATAAGAAGGAAGTTATTCTTTACTTAAATTACATCCATTTCTTTTCATTTGTTTTTATCTACCTCTTTTTTTTTTTTTTATGGGCACTTGACTAAGGAGATTCACGAAGCAGATGTGGAAATGTCACTTTACAAATGTGAGATTGTGCCAGTATGCTGCTGTCGTCTGTACTTTAAGGGACTGTAACTATTCCTCCAGGATGTATGGCTTGGCCATGAATCTGAAACCGAATATAAAAATCAAGTTAATGTGAGAATTTTTTTTTAAGTCCTGGAAATCAAGCATTCTGCACAGGGCTGAGGAGCTGTAGCAGGGCGGTGCGGGAAGCATCCGAGCGTTCCTCAACGCTAACAAAGCGACCCTTGTTCCTGACATCCTCGAAGGCTCCAAGGCACACATCCATCCCAACTCACTGCCAATGGGCACACATATTACTGAATGCTTTGTTGCATGGATGTACCTGGAAATAACCCGAGATCTATTCATGGACTCGCCCTTGTTTCTCCCATATCTCTGCATCCCAGGAGACATTCCTACCTCTCTGGTTGGTTCCCCAACCAAGTGCTATGATATAGGGGTGGGAGATGGCTGCACAGTTAAGAGTGCGCCATTCTTGCAGACGTTGGAGTTCAGTTCCCAGGACCCACTCTCCGACCACTCGAAGCTGCCTGTAACTCAAGTTCCAGGACAGGCTTCTCAAACACGCGCGCGAGCACACAGGCTGACACACACACACACACACACCATTTAAAATAAAATAAATCTTTTTAAAAATTATTAAACACACACAAGTGTTTTAGAGTACAGAGGCCATGGCGGGTAAGTCTACATAGCTGCCAATCTTTTGTTGTTGCTCCATTTTTACTTAGTTTTTTAAACAAGGCTGGCCTCAAACTTGCCATGGGGTTGGAGGTGACCTTGAAAATTCTAACCCTCCTGCTTCCACCTACTAACTGGAGGATTACAGGCATGCTCATCATGCCCAGTTAATGGGGTGCTAAAGATGGAAGCCCAGAGTTTCACGAATACTAGGCCATCACTCTGTCTACCGACTGGCATCTTCGGCCCCGGCTGTCAATCTTACCAGCTCAGCACATCGTCACGCATGCTGAATGGTACCATCTTCTCCTGTTCATGACACCATAAAATCATTGCCTCAGCCTCATTTCCTAGACCTTCTGCCTTCAAGCACAAGCAGAATAGACGATGAGGTCAGCACAGGGCTCCTATCATCTTGTGGAAAAGATAACCCTCAAAGATAAAGCAGGTGACAGGGAAAGTGTCAGGCAAAGCTGGCAGCCTGCATTTGCACCTCTCATGGAGACTCGAGATGGTATGGCATGCACAGAACACACAGTAAAGACTGGGAAAGTTTCCAGGCCACCTTGTACCACATACATTTGTATTATTTTTTGTATTTGTATTATTTTTAAAATAGAGAGAATTGGTATATGTATTAGTTATGCCTACATTGCTCAGACCCAACACGTGACAGAAGCAGTTGGTAGTCTTAATTGTGACACAGGGTTCCGGGCACATGTTCCATCACGGCAACTGAAGAAGCTCTATGCCTGGCATCAAGAGTACATGCACCTAGTTCACAACAGGAACCAGAGATCAGGCTCCCACCACAAGTGGGGCCAAGATATAACCTTTAAGGTCCACCCTCAGAGCTCCACTTTCAGCTGGGCCCCATCTCTTAAATGCACACAACCTCTCAAAGCAGCACATCAGCTGGTGACCAAGTGTTCGAAACACAAGCTTGTGGGGTACATCCCACATTCAACCCATTTAGCCTGTGGCAATATCTTATCTCCACAGATAGCAAAGAAGCTCATCTAGGCCATGAGTGCTGGGTCTCTGAAGGACTGGACCTGAAGCATAGGGCTTTTATTCATATTTCTTCTCATCTTAAGAAGCTCGATTTGGGAAAGACAATGGCCTCAGTGCTTCAGCTGCCTCATGCTGAGAGAAGCTGCTCATGTCCCCAATGAAAGATACACCAACTAAAGAAAGGGCTGCCTGGAGTCAGCCATAGCAACCAGCCTGATGGGCACAGAGTGAGAAGTGAAGATGGCTGCAGACAAACGCCTTCTATCCAAGGAAGCAGGGACAATCTAGGCATCAGAGTGATATCATCTCTGAGGAGAAAGTAGGTGGTTGGGAGGTAGGCCATCTAGGGTCTTGGTCTTGTACTGGGAACTGTGCAATGAGTGACCTCGGGTCCATAAGCTGATCTTTCTGGGCTCGGCTACAGAATGACATAGATTTGATGTCTCTAAAATCTCTCCTGCTGGAAAGTCACAATTTTGATTTTAAAAGGTTACTTTAGCCAATGAAATTGGACATCCAAGTAGTCTCAGCTATTCATAAGACTGGAGCAGAAGGATCGCCTAGGTCAAGAGTTTAAGGCAGTTCTAGGCTGTACAAGGAGACTAGGCCAAATAGCAGAAACAAAAACCATCAGTTCGGAAGGTAGAAGCAAGAAAATTAGGAGTCCCACTTATCCTTGGTTACATGGCAAGTTTGAGTCCAATCTGAGCTATCTCTCTGTCTTCGTAGAATGTCTATTGCTGTAATGAAACATCATGACCAAAAAAAAAAAGTTGGAGAGTAAGGGTTTACTTGGCTGATGCTTCCTCAGCACTGTTCATTGTCAAAGGAAGACAGGACAGGAACTCAAACAGAGCAGGAACCTGAGGCAGGGGGTGATGCAGAAGTCATGGAGGGTGCTGCTTACTGGCTTGCTCCCCTTGGATTGCTCAGCTTACTTTCTGATAGAACCCAGGACCACCGTCCTAGGAATGGCCCATCAGCAATGGTCTGGGTCCTCCCTCATCAATCATTTACTAAGAAAATGCCCTGCAGCTGGATCTTATAGGGCTTTCCTCAATTGAGGTTCTCTCTTTCAGATAACTCCAGCTTGTGTCAAGTTGACATAAAACTATCCAGCACACTCTGCAAAATGGTAAATGGAAGGGTGGGAAAGGAAGAGAATGAAAGGAAAGAAATTAAGGACAGAAGTTGATGGGAAGGAAAAGGGAACCCCTGAGTACTAAGTGGAACCTTGGCTATATCCCAGAAACATCTTCAAAACCCATGAAGCTTTCATCTGCATCTTTTAGAACAACAGGCTGGCCTGCTACTGGTCCACATGAGCCTTCAGCTTTGCTGATAAATGCCTTCAGCTGACAGAGCACACAGGGAAGCCTGTGCTCCTTGTTTGAACAAGCTGCAATGTTCTGATGCCACAAGCCTTGAGGGTCCTCTGGCTATGGAGGTCCTCCATTTTTTATCTTGAGGAGAATCTGACTTGGGCTGGGAGAGCCATATGTGTAGCATCACTTTAGAAGTCAAAACTCACTGTAGTGCTTTTCCTTCTATCCCTGCTACCCATTGACAATGGCCTGACCCATTATAAACCCAGGGCATGAATCATGAGCCACAGCAACCTTTCCAGCGTCACAGCATGGAATGTGGACCCAGAGCAAACTCTCACTGGTTGTGATGCTTTTAAGGCACTTAAACATCTCCCTGCTTGCTGCTCCTTTCGAACACCTTTCTAAAATAGTTCAAGACTATTTTAAGAAACAAATCTCTTGGGTTACATAACCTTTGCTCCTTCTAGATTCCTATAGGTCACCTCCAGAATCGACTTCCTGCATTCAATAGTCAGTCCTTACACTTGCCTCAACCCAAATCTCATCCTGTGGCTATAGCTCAGAATCAGGGCAGGATGAGAGCCTTTGGGTGTCATGTTGATATTCTAATGTATAAAAGGCACAGAAATTTTAAAAGTTATAAAGAAAAAGGATTTAGGGGACTGGAGAGACAACTCAGGGTTTAAAAGCACCGATTGCTCTTCCAGAGGTCCTCAGTTCAGTTTCCAGCAACCGCATGGTGGCTCACAACCATCTGTAATGGGATCTGATGCCCTCTTCTGGTGTGTCTGAGGACACCGACAGTGTACTCATAAATAAAATAAATAAATCTTTAAAAAAGAAAAAGGATTTGATCAAAGTCCATCCACAAGTATGGCACATTCACAAAGATGCCTCTGGGAAGGCGCCAACCTGATTCTAGTTGGTTTTGTTCCTAGACAAGTGTGTAACAGTGGCTCATAGCACCAGATCCTCAGCTCCAACTAGTTCTTCAAAGGAGCAGTATCAGAGAGGGCAAAGTGGTACAGCAGGCACAGGCTGATATTTTAATACAATTGCTAAACCACCAGCTGTAGAAAGAAAATGATTCACAGATAAATTTCAGGGGAAACATGGCTATGCTTAACCTACAAGAACAAACCACTTTCTCAGCCAACAACAATATATCTCTCACCCCATATTGCATTCCACTCTAAAAGCTGTAGTTAACTTAATTCATTTTATATTCAAAATAACCAGCTAATTTGAATACATACCTCCACTTCCAAATGGGAAAACTGAAACCCAGAGATGGCCACTCACTTCCCCAGGTTCCAAAACTACTGTTCAGTGATGAAATCAAACCCAAGCTGTCCATCTACTTAATCCCAAACCATTATGCCCAGGAGCCTCAGAAAGATGGCGGACAAAGACTTCAAGCATGTCAGTTCAACGCTGTATTTGGGTCACTCTAATAATTACTTACTTCCATTCCTTTCTCTTACACACTCTTAGCACATTTTCTGAAGGTCAGGCCCCACCTGCAGCCGCTCTGCACATGTGGACAGCAGTTCTCCCAACTCATCTCTCCTTTTTTTATTAGTACTAACTCATGGGTTCGATTCATGCTGCTTATATGAACACAGGTGTGCAAATTCTGGCAAGGATGTGGAGAAAGAAGAATGCTTGTTCACTGTGATGGACGAGTGCAGCCATGGCAGAAATAACTGGAAGGTTCCTCAGAAACCAAAACTAGAACGATGATGTGCCCGGCTCTACCTCTCTGGGCAAGGCTCTGTACCCAAGAGCTCTTGAACATTTCATGCTTGTTGCTACTTGGTTCCCAATGGCAAAGAAATCACATCCACCTTCGTGTCCATCACCAGATGAGTGGGTAATGAAAACAGGGTACTATACACCACGGAACGTTATCCAGCCAAACAGCCAAATGAAATTTGCAGGGAACTAGATAGAACTAGAAGATAATGTATTGAGGTAAGCCAGATTCAGAAAGACAAATACCACATGTTCTTGCTTATATGCAGATCCCAGCTTCTAAATGTTATTATGTGCATATTCATATAGAGTAAGTATGTGTCTAGACAGAAAATTTGAAAAGGGGCAGTTTGAGGGGTGGGTTTGGGGATGGAGATGGGGAGGGTAACAGAACACATGTGAGTATGAAAGTGGGAAGAGCGTTATCAGAGATGAAAGGGTGTAACGGGGGCAGGGATTGGAGGAGCAACAAAACTGAATCTATGAAAATGCTTCAAGGAAATCTGTCACTCTGTAAGCTAATTAGAAAATAAAATGAAGTAAAAAGAAATTAATTCAAGAAGTTATCAAAGTATTCGATGGGGGAAATGAAAGTTTTAAATAAATTAAGAACAAAAGGCATGAATTCTAGCTTGGGAACTGCAAGCAAACCTTGAGAAAAAAACCGTTCACCTCCCGGGGGAGAAAGATAACCCTGCAGAGTTGAAAGCGTCAGTGACAGAGGACCAGAGCTCACAGATAAGGGACTGCAGATGGGCCCCAGGATAACAGGGAGCCAGGTCAGTAAATAGCATAAGAAACCCAAGTGACAAAAAACATCCAGGGAGAAGATAGACTCCTTGTCTGCTGGAAAACAGCATTTTCCCACCAGAAGGAGTGATGTAATCAACCCCAAACTGAGGATAAGAAGTGAATTAAAACCTGCCTGCAGTCCCCCCTCTGTCACCAGCTTCTATACCTGAAACAGGAAACTTCTCTTTTTCTTTACTTTTTTGTTTCTTTGTAGCACTAGAGATGGAAACCAGGGCGTCATGTACATAGGCCAACACTTTGCCCCTGAGCTACCTCTGCTAGCCTAGGAAACTCTACTTGCAGCCAACCCAGGAAATGGAGTGAAACCCTACTGGCTAGTGCTTAGCAGCCCAGACCCTAGAATGAAGCTAGACATCCTTGGCCTGAGGCTAGCTCAGTCTTGTGTCCTGGGAAATGCCTACACGGAAAGGAAAGTTAGACTGCTCCCAAAGGCAAGGAGAGACAGCAGGTGTTATCCCAAATAGGTGCAAAGGTTGTCGCCTGGAGTTGGTGGGAAGGAGGAGAGAGAGACAGAACCATCACATAGATTAAGCCTCAGCCTCTGGTGTCTCATTCCTACACAAAAGAGTTCAGCCCTGGTACCACATCATGGCCACCACTCAAACCTGTCACCTATCACAGTCCCCTCTCACCTACCTCACCTGCCACCAGAGCGATTCAACCCTCAGATCTGACTGAGGGCCCAAGATTATCGTGATGCCTAGTGCTTGTGCCTCCGTGTACAGTGTCCTCAGCTCCTTAGGAAAGAAATGGTGACATTTCCTGCTTAAAAGCCCCTCAGAGCTTCCCACAAACTTCAGTGGGCAAACAACAGTGGGCCAAGTCCTGCATGCCTGCATGCACAAAATGTACACACACACACACACACACACACACACACACACATCTTGCACAGCCTGGGGCATCTCTTACCTGGCTTGGATCAAAAAGCTCATTAGACCCTATGACATGGCTAAAGAACCAAAAATCTAAACATGGTGAAACATAAAAGACCATTCCTGCTCCTGCCCCACCTGCCTCCACTCCCTACTGACCTCCCTGCCCTGGGCTTTTCTCTCCAGTCAATGATGATGAATCTACCCAGCAACTCCCTGAAGTGCTGCTCTGATCCCCTTACCCTAGAGTACTGGCCCCTCACCAAAGCTAACTCACCATCAGGCTCCACGCACAGGCTGTAAGCACAGCAGACTAATTAAGGACTCAGCCTCTTCCTCACCTCTTTTCCAGTCCCACTCATATCCCACCCCAGAGCCTGGAGTCAAACCTTGAGGCCTTTAGTTCTGAACAAAAGCTTTATCACAGAGCCACCCTGCCCTCACTCCCACTCATCCCTCCTAGTCCTGTTCCACCTACACTATGCTCAGGATTTAGCTTTGAACCAGAGCACCCCATCCTTCCTTCTCAACATCAACTGTGGCTCTACTTCTAAGAGCCCGCTCTGCTGGAAGCTCCTATGGAAGTCTTCACACCTCACCATCTCTAGTCCAGTCACAGGCCTGGCATATTATCAACAGATTATAACTAACAATTAATGAAATGATTGTTAACACAATATAAATAAGTAATAAATATTTATCACATTTATTTGTTACCAAGGAGGGATTCATTTCATGTGCATTAATTCTCTTAAAATTTTACAACTGTGCTGTGTGTGTGATTGTGTTGTGTTTGTGTTTATTTCTGTGCGTGTACCACATGTATTCAAGCACCCTGAGAAGCCAGAAGATAGCACCAAATTCACTACAGTTCCAGGTGGTCCTTGGCAAGAGCAGCAAGTGTTCTCTATCACTGAGTCATCCTCCAATCTCTGTATTAACCTCTTTTTAAAAAAATCTCAGCTCAGCCGGGCGGTGGTGGCACAACTTTAATCCCAGCACTTGGGAGGCAGAGGCAGGCGGATGTCTGAGTTGAGGCCAGCCTGGTCTACAGAGTGAGTTCCAGGACAGCCCGGGCTATACAGAGAAACCCTGTCTCGAAAAAACCCAAAAAGGAAAAGAAAGAAATCTCAGCTCTCTGTTTATCCTACCCCAGTGGTGTGGGGTTGTATGAATATGTGTGGGTGTGTGAATTTGTGTATATGTGTGAATGGATAAGTGGATATGAGTGTGAATGAGTGATAATTGTGTGTGTATGTGTGTGTGTGTGTGTGTGTGTGTGTGTGTGTGTGTGTGTGAGTGCAGATGTACATGTGCTCTCCTGAGTTCTGGGATTGACTCCAAAGCCTAATGCATGCCTAGTATGTACTCTCTACTAACCTACACCCCAAGTCCTCGTCTTTTTTTTAATTTATTTTTATTTATATGTATGTTTGCCTGCATGTGTGTCTCTGCACTACTTGTGTACCTGGTGCCCATATAGGCCAGAAGAAGGCATTAGATTCCCAGGAACTGGAGTTACAGGATGGTTGTGAGCCACCATGTGGGTGCTAGGAATTGAACCTAAGTCCTCTAGAGGAGCAGCCAGTGCTCTTAAACATTGAGCCATCTCCCCAGTTCCTGTCCTTTGCATCTTTGAAGTAATTGAGCTTAGTAACTTTTAACTCCGTGGTTCTGAAACTACATTATTCTATGAACAATAATAGAAACGCTACAAGAAAATTTCTTGCCTATGTCTGAGAAATCTCCTTTTTCTTGTCTTCCTTCCTTTCTTTCTTTCTTCCTTTTTTTCACTGTTCTCCTCTTTATTGCCCCCTTTTCCTCCTCTGCTCTTTCTACTTTGTCGATACAGAGTTGACTTTGTTACCCAGGTCAGCCTCAGCATCAGGGTACTGGTATTTCAGAAAACATTACCAGGCCCTACAACCTTTTGTAATAAACTGAAGCTACGGAGACAAAGAGTAGGCAGTCAGGGGACCACATACTAGAGGAAGCCATGTGTCTCTTCTGGAGCAGAGCACTACATGGGGAACTATCATTGAACCTGATTTTTCTACCGTTAATATGAAGGAAAGAGTCTGGGTAGGTTACATTGAGCAGCTGGAAAAGCCCAAGGAATGCACGTGTCCCTAAAGCTTCAGAAGGAGCCCTGCTGCCAGGACCTTGGCTTACATGAGTCAAGAAAATTAAAACTTCAGTGAACCCACATTAAAAAAAAAAAAACAAGTATTACTGAGAGGTAGAATCGAGTTCAGGCTTTTGATCTTCAGAACTGGGAGATAATAGGATGCTGTCCTTTCTGAGTATGGGGTCATCTGTCACTATACCTCTAGGACACAAATATGCCTACGGATTATTGTAAGAAGTAGGCAGAGACTCCTGGCTGTTCTCTCTGCTACCTGCTAAATGGTCATGGGTACAGGTGGATAATAAGGTGCAACCTTTAGGTAGCTGTCAGATCCTAACTATTGTCAAACTTCCTTGAGTGACCTTTTCACATCTGTTGCTTCTTCCCTCTGTTAGTGACTTGCCTGACCCCATTCACATGCAGGTGATCAGTGGGCTGATTTCCACTTCAATCAGTCAAACATCTTTGATGTCTCATCATTGGGTGGGACCTAGGAAAGTCCCCACAGTCTCATCCTGTCCAGACCCCCTACACAAAGCTCCTTCCTCAACCTGAAGGAACATTCATCTCTAATACAAAGAAACAAATGAATACTGTTTAACAATAAAGAAGTGTCAAGTAGATGCTAGAGAAACATCAGGACCTGCAATCTTTCAGGGCCCTCCCCTCCTTTCAGAAAACATTCTTCTCTGGGTGTCTGTTTGCCAGGGTGAAGTCTAGGGGGTCATGGAAAGCTTTCAGTGTGGTCTCCCTGACAAAGGAGCTTAAGCCTTTCATGCAGAGAGCTTGGTCTTTGAGTACTAGTCACCAAGGGCTTCATTTATGGGGAGGGAAATCAAATCAGAAAAGAAGACTTGATTCTGGAGTAGATGTGAGCTGGAAGTCTGATTCACTTCCAATGACTAGAAACTAGGGCTCAGGGAGATTTAGTGACTTCCTGAAGGTCATGCACTCATTTAATGATGAAGGTTTATGGACATTTGAGTCCATAAACACACAGCATATACGTCAGTGTGCACATGCCTACAATTCCCAAACCTCCAAAAGGCTTAGACTAGCTGCTCTAGTCTGTCCACTGTACATTGTTACTAAGTGTCTTGGTAAGCTTCCTGCTTCTGAAACAAATACCTGAGATAAATCAATGTGGCAAGAGGAAGCTGGGTGTGGAGTTGCTTATCTGTAATCCCAGCCCCCAAAAGGCTTCAGTCGGAGGATGGAGAGTCGGAAACCGGCTGAGCTATGTGGGGAAACCCTTTCCTCCTAAAAGAAAAATTGAAAAGAAAAGTTTATTTTGTCTCGTGTTTTGGAGATTACAGCCTGTGGTTGGTTGCAGGCCTGTGGCAAGGTCGTATATCACAGCGGGAATGTGTAACACAGGAAGCTGCTCAGAGGTTCCAATGTCCCCTTTGAAGGTGTGCTTCCAATGATCTGACTTCCTGCCACAAACCCCACCTCCCACAGCACAAGCTGGTCACCAGGCCTCAGCTGATGACTTTTTGGGTACGCTTGTACAAACCATAGGACTAAGGCAGTAAATCAGTCTCTGGGGAATTAACTTAATGAGATGCAAACAATTTAAATGAGGTCCCACAGGGCATTGACCAACCCACGAATATACAGATATCTGGGTCATCCATTCTATTGGTGAAGATGTCTGTGAGAAGCAGGAAAGACAGCCATTCCCAGGAGAGGAAAGTGCCGTAGAAACCTGGCTAGACACTGAGGAATTCACCCGAGTCACTGGGCTGCGAAAGTCACCTGCGATTAAAGAGTCAATACTGGCTCTTTTAATTCCACCGCCACCCCACCCCCAACCGGCCACCACCTCCAAAAGCTGTCTAAAATAAAAGTCAGTTTAACAAGGAGAAGAAAATAAACCAAAGCCACGCAATATTTCTTTTTAGAAAGAAAGTCTTCTCTGAACCAGTGGGTAAAACACTTGGCCATGCAAGTCTGAGGCCCTGACTTCAAATCCCCAGGACCCATGTAAAAGCCAGGTAGAGTGCTGTGCATCTTGTATCATCTCAGTGCTCCTACAGAGAGATGGGAGGTAGAGATCCCCCAGAAACTAACTCATAAGCCAGATAGTCTGGTGTGCTCACACTCAAACACCAAAGAGTTTCTGCTTCATACAAGGTGGAAAGAGAAAACCGATACCCAAGGTTGTCTTCTGACCTAAACACCACCCCCAAATACACACACAGGGTAAACAAGAAAAGGAAAAACAGTTCTAAGACATGGTCTGGATTAACCTTGGTTACCCAATACCAGGGCTGGAGTGCTGAGGACTAGAAAACCTCGCAAGGGGAAGTGTCAAACACTTTTCAGAAATCACTTCTGGCAATTTAAAAACAAGAAAGAGATGAATATTGGCAGAGCCAACCATGCCTGCTTTCTCCAAGATTAAGCCATGGTAGTAGAGTGTTCATCAGCAAGAGTCATCTCTCTTCTCTCTTAATGAGATCTCAAACCATTGCTCACCCAGAAGTCATCACCTGCCATCATTTTAGTCCTGATGCAGGTGGAGAGTGGGTGTGACAGGGTCTTATGACAGCCCTTCATGTTTGGGGGGGTTGTGAACATGGCCTGGAAACCCCAGCAAGTTCGAGTTTCAGCTCTGTGGAAGAATCCCTTGCCCCATCTGCTAAGGTCTTGAGAATAGTTTTCTTCACTATACACCAGCCACAGGGAGAGAGATCACCATTCCAGGACATTCTTCTTAGTTAGTGCTCTGTTGGCCCTGACAAACAGTCTCCTTCTACTTCGGCACACATGGTGACTAACTGCCTTCCTCAGGAGCCAGGACTGTGAGCCAAGTTTCCCTGAGCAACTCACCACCCAGCCAGAAAGGTGCTCTGTTTTAGCCTTTGTGCTTAGAGATAAAAAGATGAGGAAAATTCCCATCCTGTCCTAGCTCATCCCTTCATGGTTCCAAGGTGAAAGGTTTTTCCATTCTGTCTATAGTGTGCTTTGAATCTGCTGATGAGTTTCCAAGGTTAGCAGGACTGGGTGGCATATTAGTTATTTTTCTATCCCTGTGATAAAACACCATAGCCAGGGCAACTTATAGAAGGTTTACTTGGGTGATGGTTCCGAGGGATGACGTCCACCACTATCCTGGCAGTGTAGAACAGGAGCACACAGATGTGACATGCTGCAGCACCAACTGAGAGCTCACAGCTTGAATCTCAAGCAAGAAGCAGACAGAGGGAGATAAATTGCCCTGAGAATGTCAAAGTTTTGAAACTTCAAAGCTCACCCCCAGTAACATGCTTCCTCTAGCAAGGCCACACCTCCTAAACCTCCCCCAAAACAGCTCCACCAACTGGAGCCCATGTGTTAAAACATCTAAGTCTGTAGGGACATTCTCATCCAAACCACCACAGTAGGCTTTGTCATTGCCTTTAGCTGATGAGGCTGTCTAGTCATCAAACTTCAAACTGCTTTTTAGCGTTTTCTTATTACCTGGGAAAAAAATGTAAAGTCTCACAACACTCATACCTAAAAATTTAGCTGGCTTGTCTTAACCTCCAGTTAGGTTTAAACCTTGTTACATTTGCTCGATCTTCATTCATGTCCTGTAAAAGCCATCTTATGTGGGGAAAGTTGATTGTAGGCTGGGTGAACCACCTGCTCCTCTGAAATCCTACTTGATCTCCACGTGATCCCCAGCTCTCCCAGGCTACTTGTGACTAGTCAGAGAGTACATGCTGCCTGTGTCTCAGAGCTATACCCCACCTGTATAGAACAGAATAGTATTCTATGCCATTGTTTCTTGAGGGTCTGTTTTCCCAAAATGAGATTAACCTCAAAAAAATCATTCATTCTTCCACTTATGTTGCTCCAATACCAACACAAATACAGTACATGCATTTACCTTCATCATGTATACCTAGCCTCCACAGTGCTCTACAAGTTGTCTGTTCCTTCTGATGCATGCTTCTTTTAGAAACAGTGAAAGCGTTCCCTCCGCATTATACTGACATTCATGGATTTAGCAAATATGAGATAAAATCAAATCCTACTTGTTTTACAAGAAGCCATCGCACTGCTCTCCTTTCTGCTGATCAGCCCTTGTGAGGTAGTACTTTATCATTCTTACCAAACTCTGATGTGGTTCTTAGTAGTTTGTAGCAGCTCCTACGTATGAATAATGGAACCACAGTGACCCTTATGCAAATGATGAGTAAACGAGGAATACTATGCAAGGGAGCACTTGTCAAGCTTGTGCTGCTTGCCACGGTATAGACAACTTCTTACCAAGCTCGGTGTGTGGTCAGTAGCCTTAAGATCCTACACTTGGAGCAAGGCAGTGGGAATTTCTGATTCAAGCCAGCCTGGTCTACGAGTGAGTTTCAGACAGCCAGCTAGCCAGAGAAACCTGTCTCGAAAACCAAAAAAAAGAAAAAAAAAGACAAGCTTCTGATCTGAGTCTGTCTACTGATGGTATATTAACTTTCTACCACCATAGTAAAAAACCTGATAAAGACACAATCATCCTGGCTCACATTTTCTGGAAGTCCCAGTCTGTGACTAGTTGTCCCCATGGTTTCCAGTCAATAGTGACACAGGCCATTGCAGTGGGAACTTATGGCAGAACAACAACAAAACAAAGCCCCTCTCATGTGGGAAGCAAAAATTAGTAGAAGGGATCAAGATCCTAATGACCTAATGACCTCCTATCAGGTCAGTCTTCCTGAAGGTCCCGCACCAACCAGTAACACCACCCAGGGACAAAGACTAAAATAAAGTACACAAGTCTTTGGGGGGGGAACCATACAAGAAAAAAAAAATTTGTAGTGACTTTTATTTACCTGTTTACTGCCACCATTCCTGCCCCAATCTTCCCATTTCACTGCACTCTGTTGTCAAGGTTTCTGTATTTACATTATTTACCAAGTACAGCAATGCCATCAAGGTGACTGGTTCTAGAATTGTCATCCTCTGGCAATGCAGTATCTACAACAGTGTAGTTACATGAATACTACTCTAGGCAGAATTAAGTAACATAATAGAGTTGCAGAGAAAAAGAAAACAATCAATTCTCTGTCACAAAGCACCGTTCTTTAAACAGAATGTTCCAGACTTCTCAGTTATGCCCACACGTTTTCTGACTCCCTTCATCCTTCTTTGCTGTGCTCGATATCCTCGGGGCTCATATTTTTTCACGTAGGGTGCACAGGTGTTCAGCTTTCTGAGGATTTGCTGGTCTGAGAATGCCTTTACTTTGCTGAAATGCTTCAGACCAAATGATAGTGTGATTATTTTAAACAACGGCTTGTAGTATCATCCTGCTATCAGTCCTTGGCATGTGATTATCCAAGTAGTCTGTCTTTGGGTTGGATTGTGTCAGAACGTCTGGTTCCAGAAATTGCTGTTTGTGTCGCTCGCTGACTTGAGTTTCCTACAACATTACTCAATGCGTTTTGACTTGGGATTAGATGGAATGCCTGTTTCTGACGTGTCCCTAACTGCTTATTCAACATTTTGTACGATTTCATGTTAAATGTTGTTCTTAGGAGTGATGATCATAGAAATCAAACTATTAGTCAACTTTATAAAGCTTTGAAGTTATTCTATACCTTTCAACATTCTATCCAATATTGCCAACATTCAGCAAAGATATAATTTATGTAAAAACTAATAAGCAATCTATCTCATTGGTATGTAAATTTGTCTTCTTTAAAAAATGGCAAAATTACATGTATACCAAAAGATTGTTTTAGAAATGTCTTTAGATTATCAGTAAATGTTTTATTCAGATATCTATCTATATAGATCATGTAAGAAATTATAGAAAGAAAAATTTCATGCTCATGGGAAAAGACTAAGGAGTCCTGAACCTTTCCTATGAATGTTCCCTGTTCCCTTAGGTAAGTTTCTTCAACTATGTATTTGACTTTACCCATTTTAACTTCTCTGAATACTATTTCTTCCCTAGTAGAAAGACTCTGATTCTAGTCTACCAGCTTGTTCATTTTATTTATCTGTTTTGGTCTTTTACTCTATAGAATGAGTGTAAGTTTTCCTTTATTTTTCTTCCAAGATTTGTCATTGGCCACATCAAATATATTTTTCAATGCAACTGTTGAATTTCTTTTTTCTAACCAATAATACTTTAATTACCAGGAGCATTTCTTATTTTGATTATTTTTCAGTCATAATAACTTTATCCCAAAAATCTCTACCATTTGATATTTTCTGAAAACTCCAAAAGGAATTTCTGGGGTTTCCCCCTCACACACACACACACCATGTTTGGTTGGTTTGCTTGCTCGTTTGTTTTGAGGTAGGATCTCACTTTGTACCTCAAGATGGCATCAAATTTGCAATCCTTCTGCTTCAGTCCTGCTGGGATGGCAGACATGTGCGATCTGGCTAAGAACGTGTTTTAAAATTATGTTTTGTTTTCTAAACTATACTGCATTTGCTTTCTTCAGAACCAGCTCTTCATTTACATTAATTCTGATATCTAGGGTTGTATCTATGAATCTGATCTGTGCAGGTAACACACCTCCTCCTTTCTCACAGGAGGAAGCTCAGAGCAAACAACTGGTGACTGGGCATGTTGATAGGTAGTGTTCCCTACTGTACAGAACTAGAAATCCAGACCTCTCCTAGACTATCTCAGGCAGCAAACACACTGGCACAGCCAGACCTGGGCAAGCTGGCTTCTCCCACAAACTGCTGGGGCTTGCTGTGCTTGGGCATTATCCCTCCTTTTCTTCTCCTTTTTTTTAAATGTTATTGTTTGAAACATGATCTAGCTATGGTAGAGCTATGGTAGCCCAGTTTGACCTTTAACTATTTGTGCAACCCAAGTTGGCCCTGAACTTTCTGAGATTCTATTGCTTCAGACTTCAAAGTGTTAGGAGTCCAACCTACTATATCACGTCCAGTCTATGCTGCCTTACTTTTCAATGTTGGTTGTTTGTAGAAATCATTTGATTTTGTTACACTTGTCCCAACTTTGCCAGGTCTGGCATGCCCTTGGTAGGGACAGAATGACATGGTTCCTGACCCAAGGACAGGGCCAGCAGGTGTGGGCTTCCACAAGTATGAATGGCTGCTGCTTGTTTGTGTAATGTACGTATTTTATGTGCCTCCTTCAAGGAATGTCTTCCCTGTTAATGACTCCATGACAGAAGTCTGGGAGGCAAAGGTATGGCTACTATCTCAGCAAACTGGTAAATGCTGAGACCTTCAAAACAGCCCTTAAGGGCTGTGGAAAGAACTCTAAAAACATAGGTTCAAAAATATATAATTAGCTGGGCGGTGGTGGCACATGCCTTTAATCCAGCACTTGGGAGGCAGAGACAGGCGATTTCTGACTTCCAGGACAGCCTGGTCTACAGAGTGAGTTCCAGGACAGCCAAGGCTATACAGAGAAACCCTGTCTCGAAAAACAAAACTATCTATCTATCTATCTATCTATCTATCTATCTATCTATCTGTCTATCTATCCCACTATGCAAATATAAGGATGAAATATGAATTATAAGGGGCTTCATGAATCTAACGAATAAAAGGCACTGTGAGCCGACTTGTCAGGACGATACTAAGGAAGGAGACAAAGAGATTTAGGGAGTGATGACTTCAGGAGAGCCACTCAGCTAAGATTTTTTTGTTTGTACTTACAAAGGCAAACGGATCCTGAATTCAAGGTAGTCCTGGGACAGAGCAATGTTAGGCCCAGTGTGGTAAAATTGGTAATTTCAGGATGGGGTTCCAGCAGTTAACTTATCATCGGTGCTTAACAGAGGCAGACAGATCTCTGAATTCTTTTGCAACTTAAAAGAACTCATGTGCTGCTGTCTCCAAGAATTAAGGGGCTGGGTCACAGAATGCTGATTCATAGGACAGTCAAAAGGAAATCTGGAGTAAATAACGGATTGATATGTAAAATAAAAGACTGAGCTTATGATCTACAAGAGATAGCTATCCAGAGAAATTTTTAGAATAGCAAAGAGAACTGCTTGCCGAGCGTTGGTGGCGCAACCTTTAATCCCAGCACTTGGGAGGCAGAGACAGGCGGATTCTGAGTTCGAGGCCAGCCTGGTCTACAGAGTGAGTTCCAGGACAGCAGGACTACACAGAGAAACCTGTCTGAAAAAACCAAAAAAAAAAAAAAAAGAGAAGAACTGCTTGGAGAGAACTGTTTCAAGCAGCACCTAGAGAGCTGTCTGAAGATTTCCTAGAAAAGCAGAGCAAAAAAAAGCAGTCTGGAAATCTGTCTTGAGCAGAACATAGGCGTCAGTTGTTATCTCAATATTACTTTAGCAATTTGTTATTGCTGTCCCAGACGTTATAAATTATTATGATTATTATAAGGTTTTAGACATATACTTATTACCAAATAAATGTGTTTCCCTTTTGCAATAGCTAAGTGGTATAAGAGTGAACAGACTGGCAGTTCTAGAGCATGGCTCTTCTGAGCTTGATTCAAATAGTGACATTATCTCGTAAGCCCTTGTTTCTGTATTTTTGAAATTAAAGGAAAACCTTGCAAACACAACTGGATGTCTGCATCGACATACATGGTTTTGTGAGATTTAATAATCATCTATAACTTGATCATCATTGACTTTGAGCTTTGTTTTTGCTGCTCCCAGACACCCCTTCTCTCAGAGCATCTTTCCTAGCCGAGGCTGGTTTCAAGTCTCTGCTCAGGAACCACCTGCCAAAGGCTAGCCTCAACTTGGAGATGACTATCCTGAAGGTCCCAGCATTTACCATTTTGCTGAAACATTAGCCACACCTTTGCCTCCCGGACACTTGGACTCTTGCTGTCATGGAGTCATTAACATTAACAAGGAGGACATTCCTTGAAGGAGGAACATAAAATTTGTACATTATTACACAAACAAGCCTTACACTCACAGCAGCCATTGACACTTGTGGAAGCCCATGTCTGCTGACCTGTCCCAGGGGCAGGAACCATGTATGCCAGACCCAGTACAATGTACCTATGATAACAATGAATCACATAGTAGAGAAGGAAAAGATATGGAAGTACTTGTTAAGAGAAGGTGTCCCCCAATCCTGAGTCCTGAGCTTCAAGTATATACTGGTGAGTGCTCAGACCCTGCCTGCTCTCTGTCTTAATGACTCTAATCTTAGAGCATCTCCAGTCTTATGTCAAGAATCTATTTACCTCTTCTGTCAGTCCAGTGCTTTCTATCTATCACTTTTATCCATAAACTGTGATTTCCACATTGCCGTCCAGCCTTGCTATGATTTTATGGATAAACAGACAATGGATAGTTAATGATTTCAATCACTTCAGGGGGACTTTAAGAAGGTTAAAGATTGATTGTCAGGCCCTTTATATATCTACTCTATCAAATTATATTTGCAGGAAATCATCTGAACATATGCATACCTAAAAGCTCATACATTATTTATTGCATAATTACTAATATATGATCTATACATTATATAGCAATTACTCTATTTAAATACATGCATAGACACAAAGATATGAGGAGCCACATTTTAATTTAATTATAATGGGAGAAAGCCTACCTTAAAAAAAAAAAAAAGAAAGAAAAGAAAAGAAAACCCCTGTATTTCAGAGCCTGTAAGATGGCCGGCTCTGCTCACAGGTTAAAGGCATTTGCCACCAAGAATATTTGTTTGTTACCTTGATCTGTGTGGTGGGAAGAGACAACTGGCTGCCAAAACTTGTCTTCACCCTTCCATAGGTATATCATGGCACAAGAATACACAAAATAAATAAATATAATTTTAAAAGCTACTGGGTTTCTATCAATGGAGAATTTGAGATTTATTGCTATGCAAACATCCACATAGTTTGTGGAAGCTTCCTTCTATAGGAGTTAAATTTCTGGGACTAATTTCACCTGAGCATCCTTGATCCTCTGTATTTCTACCAATCAGATGTATTAACAGAGCAGGTGATAAGGTGATATTTATAATCACTAGAGAATGAAATTCAGTATTTTTAAAAAGACCTTAGACCAGACCAAACTAGCCACATCAAGACATTATTTTTATTTTTTTCCAGTTCCAGTGTTTTATTATATTACACAACCTTCTCTGGGAAGGTCTACAATGAATTTCCTTTTTCTTTAATTTTATTTTTTAATTTATTTAATTATTTAAATCACATTGTAATTTACTTATTCACACAAGGGTTGTAAACACAAAAAGGCAGGATGTGGGGAAGGGAATGGACACTGGGCAGATAGAGTTTTCAGAACAGGTATCAGCTGGGTGAAGGTTCAGGTGACAGGTTACTATGACTCTGCCTATGATTCACTTGTCCTTATCTGTTGTTACTGTCTGCCGAGGCTGCCTATTTATAAGATCTATGATGACTCAGGCTGGTAAATTTCCACAGAAGCTGCCTGTTTACAATAGCTTATAGCCTGCTGTTTCAGTGTTTTTCCACAGAGACCCAAGACTTTGTGTTAGCATGTATGTATGTCAGGCCTATTGCTGATTTTAGGCCTATGGCTGATTTTAGGTCTTCAGTGTATATGCAGGGCTGCCCCTGGCATCTCCTTCCTTCTCTAAGTATAGAAGGGCCTTGGAGATTCTAATCTTGCGAAGGCAGGGATAGAGGCCTGACCTCCAATAATTGAAGGGGTCCTTGTAATGGCTCCGGTCCTCTGTCATTGTCCACTGAGGCATGAGGGCCATACCCATCCTGATGCATCAAGAAATTTTAAACATGTCATTTTTCAGTGTTTCAGATTGCAGAATCTTTGAAAGTTTATGAAAAAGAAGTATTAACAAATTAACATGTATCAAAGAAATGTCAAAATAAAATATTTTGCCGCATCTAAATAATGGCTTATCCAGATGTTTAAAAACAGGGCTGGAGGTATGGCTCGGGCAGTTAAGAGATGCATTTCTCTTCCAGAGGACCCAAGTTTGGTTTCCAGGCAGTTTACAAATAGCTGTAACTCCAGTTCCAGGGAATCTGATACCCTCTTCTGGAAATCCACAGGTGCACTCACCCACAGACAGACAGACAGACAGACAGACACACACACACACACACACACACGCACACACACACACACATGCACGCACATGCTTACACACACAATGCACACACACACACACATGCATACACTGAGAACACAGAACTGGGATTAAAACAAACGAGCAACACATATAAACAGTTTCAGGGAAAATGACTAAAACCAACATTCTATTTGTGAGCCAGAGAGAATTTGCACTCTAAGCCTGAGGACCTGAGTCCCACTCCCAGAACTCATAGAGTATAAAGAGAGAACTGACTACGCCCATATTAAATAAAGTATTTTAAAATCTAAAATAATTTTTTACTTATGTTTGGATTACTCACTCTGTCATTCTAAACATTAAAAAAAAGATAGGGTAAAAGTTGAACTGTAACCTCAGTGCTGTAGCCTTCTTCTGACTGTAACAGAGATGACTGTAAAACAATTAAGCACAGGAATGTTTGGAAAAGTTGGCAGTCAGCACATTCCTTAAGCCTCTTCACTTTGCAAATAAATAAAGAGAAACATTGGCTCCCTGGCTAAACTTACCCTGGCCCTCTCTGCACTGAGGGTTCATGCCTCTTTGTCAGGCATGAACGTGCATACCTGCAGCACACTGTGTGTGCACACACCCCCTTGTCTTTAGAACCAGTGTTGGGATGGATAAGGCTTCTGGCCATATTTTGCCGGCCTCTGCAGTTATCAAGCGTGACAGAGTTGGAAGGAAAACATCTGGTCCAAGGTCACTGCTGGCCTTTGTAGCCGGGAACACCCTTTGATCTCCCTTCAGAGTTTTCTATTGAGCCTAGCAGTTCAATTAGTTAATAGACCATCCCCACTAGTCGTCCCACTAGCAGCCGGCAGGAATAGAAACTTCTATTTCTCAGTCCTTAGCTTCCCCACTTACTTAAGACAGATTCTTTTGTCCCCATTGAAATAACATAATTATTAAACCACTTCAGTCACTTCTATAGTTAATGAGTCCCTTCTTGTCGGTTCTGCTCACGGGCTGGAGCTCCCACTCCCACCCCCATTCTCACCCCTACCTTCACCCTCACCCCCCAGCCCTCCACCCACCCCACCTCCCAACCCCATGTGTGGAAGCGCTCCACTCCACGGCTACAATCCCATACCCTGTATAGTTAAGGCCGAGAGTGACCTTCACTCCATTGTTAAAGTAATATCTTGCCCAGGTTTGTTAATTCCCTAGGGAAATTGGAATGATGATTTTTAATATCTTATTTTTAAAAACAGCTTCAGAGAAGCATCTCACATTTTCATTAGATTTCCTTCAAAACTGATTGTCTTTTCTGACATTACAAAGATCAGTTCTGGGAATTAAAAAAAAAATGTACGAATTGGTTGGCATTTTTATTAATGCTATTTAAAGAAGAAGAAGAAGGAGAAGGAGAAGGAGAAAGAGAAGAAGAAGAAGAGAAGAGAAGAAGAAGAAAGAAGAAGAAGAAGAAGAAGAAGAAGAACAACAACAACAACAACAACAACAACAACAACAACAACTATGTACCAGAAAACAAAACTGACTTATTTGGGATTGTCATATACTGACTTATTTGGGATTGACATATAAAATTTAGTTAGTTTTAATGATTTTAGTAAGGGTAAGATAGGACCTATGATTCTATGTGTTTGCCTTGGGTTTTATTATCAAACACAAAACAACTAATAACTAATAAAATAGGCTTGGGTTTTTCTTTGTTGTTGTTGTTGTTTTTGTTTTGTTGTGTTTTTTAAGACAGTCAAGAACCATCTTGAGGGTAGGCTAGTTGGTTCATTAGATAAAGGCACTTATAGCCAAACTTTGACCACCTGAGCTTGATCCCAGAATTTACATGGTAGAAAGAAAAAAAAAAAATCAATGCCTGAAAGTTGTCCTCTGATCTCCACATAAGTACAATGGCACAAGTGTGCCCACACACAATAAATAAATCTAAGGAAATAATTTACTAATTAAAAGTGTGTGTGTGTGTGTGTGTGTGTGCGCGTGTGTGTGTGTGTGCGCGTGTGTGTGACTGTCACTGTGTTCCAAGGACCCTGCCCATTATACTTGACAGCAAGAATGTGAGTCTGACCTGTGTGCTGGGACCAACCCAAACCATGAGGTGCTCACGCAGTCCCTACTGCAAACACCCAGTTGAGTGGGGGGAACAGGGCAGTCATCTCCCACATGCCAGAACCGTAGGGAATTTCAGGAGATAGAATAGAGTTATCCCATTTGGAGTTTGACATGAATAGATGGATTAGTACTGTCCTTTGTGCCCAAAATAAAACATGTTGGTGGCTCTAGACATAGCTAAGACATGAGTCTGGAGCCCAGCGTGGCTTCAGTGTTGCCCTTTTTATCCCCATGTCACTCATATCATTCTCAGAAAACTCACAGTTCTCAAAGTGACCGTTTCTATGTCAAGTCACTTTGAGTACTTTGGTTTTGTTTTCTATGCTGTGGTGGGAACTAGGGCCTGGCACATGCTAGGCACATGTTCTTCCACAGCTAAATAAAGTGACCATGGCTCACTGACTCTGGGATCAGGAAAATGGAGAACTGCTAAGAATGTATGTCCCCAAGGCCTATGAAACAGCTCAACTGGTAAAGCTGTCTGCCTCCAAACACTGACAAGAGCTTGAGCCTAAAGACCCACATTAAGGTAGGAGAGAACCAACTACAGATTGTCCTTTACCTCGACATATATAGCAGTAGCACTCTTGTGTGCACACACACACACAGACACACACACCAGATGAATGTCTGCAAGCGCTCGTTGATGCCAACTAATTCACAAGAGAGGGGAAGGCAGGATAAAGCAAGAGTTCCAGGGAGTTTCCCACCATGCTTGCCCTCTGGTTTATTGGACTCTAGTGACAGTCCTTTGCTCAGGACACCCTCGCTATGACTCTTCTTCCTGTGTCCTTCCGATTGGCCTTTTTGAAAGCTACCCAGCAACCTCAATATAGCATGTTTAAAGTCTAAATCTTCGACTTGACACAACAGGCCTGCAGAAGCTCACACACATAGTCCTAGAGACCCTAAGATCTACTTTGGCAATGCCTGCATCCTAGCTTTCAAAGCCATTGGTATCTAAGAGGATTTTTTTTTTTAAGAAGTATGTATGCTTATACTGATGTACTATAGCTTACCAGGTGAGTCCTCCTGGTTGATACCCCTCCCTTTACTGTTTGCTCTTGATAACAACTATCTTCCCCAGAACAGAACCAGACAATTCTTCTTTCTCAAGAGTCACTTCATCAAAGTAGCCCAGGTCAGATTTTATGATGTGCCAACTTAGTGGAGAATAAATATCACCTCCAAGTCTGCAAGTTGCTTAAAGTTGCTTACTTGGGCGTGTCCCTAATCTCCAAGAAAAGTGTTTCAGGTTGCCTTTCTACAAAAAGAGTCATTAGGGGACTGTAAGATAGTCCTAAGTTCTTTCAAAAAATTATATATGTATATGATATATGTGTATGTGTATATGATGTATGTATATGATGTATATGTATAGGATGTATAGGATGTGTAGGATGTATAGATTGTATATGTATATGATGTATATGTACATATTTCTGTCTGTCTATTTTGTGTGAGGGCCTTACATGTGCCACCACTGTGTGTGACGTGTGTGTTTTATGTGTGTTGTGTGTGTGTATGGGTTCTTCTTCCACTATGTGGGTCCCAGGGATCTAGCCTCAGACATAGCAGCAAGCATGCTATGCTTACCCACTAAGTTTTGCTAGCCTAATCCAAAATTCTTTCTGGTCTCTTAGGGGAATATTTTCTTGCCTCATTTTTTATACCCTCCTCCTCCTTCTCTCCTGTCCCTTATTAAATTACCTCTGAGAGCCTGTTTAGAGTAGGACTGAGCTTCTGAACTCCTGTGTCCACTGCCTGCATCCTGGGAGGGTTTACTTCACTGCTTCTCCTGGAGTGATCACTCCACATTCTGCTTACTTCTTGAAGACATCATTAGGACACTCTTTGGAGTGTCGTGTTTCCTCATGTATGCTCCAGGCTAAGAGACCCATTTAGGAAATATCCACTGATTTACGAACTCTGGAAAACTTTCCATATAGTGAGCTGCCTTCACTGGGTTTTGACTGCCCTGATTAAATCTAGGTTCCATTTCCTTTGGTAGCCATAGAAAACTTAGTGTTCTTGAAACCCCAGATTCATAGTGACTTACGTTTCTTTTCTGGACTTGCTTAGAATGCTTGTCTGATCAGCTCTAAGTAGGACTTGAGATTTGATGGCATACAGTATAAGTGCACACATTCAAGTCTAACTTATGGGTAATAGAGACACTGAAATCAAAACAATCCATTTATGAAAGAGTCAACCTTACCAAAATGGACTCCACACTTCCTCCATTGGTCTCTGCCACCCGCACTTCTGTAGCTCCTGCTCCTGGCAGAGTGGAGTGCCAGGACAGAACACTGCTTTAACCCCAAATCCAAACATACGCCATTGTTTGGGCCAAAAGAAAGAGCAGATGCAATGAAACTTTCAGAAAGTCAGCGACTATCACCAAGTAGCAAGGCTCAAATGATTCATTTTATTTTGAGGTTCCATCTCAATGTTCTCAGTATCAGCAGCAACATACTGGCTAACTTATCAAATACTTTATTTTATACATCTAAGTCATTAACAGCTGTTGAACTTGAGCTTATACCTGAAAATGCAGGAAGAATTCAAGAAACCCTAGGTTTTTTTCTCTCAAATGTATGTGTGTGGTATGCATGCATGTATGTATGTTCACATGCAGGAGTTCATATACACATGTGTGTTTCACATGTAGGGTCTGCATGTACATGCATGTGTGTGCATTCATATATTGTAGAGTGTGCAAGCTCATGAATATGTGATTTTGCATTTAGGAATATGCATGCACACATTTGTGCAAACATATGTGCTCACATGTGAGGGCTTGAATGCATTTGCATGTTTATATATGTTTGTGTTTATATGTAAAGAATGTGTGTATGTGTGTAGTATGCAAGCATGTGTGTACATGTTCACATGTAGGTATGCATGCATATGTGTAGTATATACATATGTGAGTATACTTGTTCATAGAATTTGCATTCACATGTGGGTTACATGCACATTGTGTTTAAGTATATCTACATATAGGCTCATATGTGTGGTGTACATGCACATGTGTAAGCATGTCTTAACATGTGAAGGAATAATGTGTGTGTACAAGCATCTGTGTGTATATGCATGTATATATATATATTATGTGTTCATGTGTGGGATATACATTCAAGTGTATGTGGTGTGCATCCATGTTTGAGTTCACATGTGTATGGGTATAGATGCATGCATGTACACATACATGTATATATGGGTCTTTATATGTGGTATCTGAATGTACTTGTATATGTGGCATGCATGCATTGTGTATGTGTGTTTATATGTGTGGGGTATACATATATGATATATATGTGCTTATACGTATGGGTTTGTACATGTACATATGTGTATACATGTGTGCATATAGAGGTCAGATGTTGATCTTTGATGTCTACCTCCATCACTTTTTACTTCATTGACTGAGACAGGGTTTCTCACTGAAGATAGCTAGCTAGCACTAGGGATCCCTGTCTCTGCCTCTGGAATGCTGAGATTACAGGCAGGCTGCTGTGTCTATCTATATGTGGGTTCTGAGTACATAAATTCAGATCTTTACCCATGAATGGCAAGTACTTTAGACATTGAGGTATCTCCTCAACACAAAACTCTAGCTTTTAGATTCAATGATAATGCTGTCCTTAAGTGTTTTTTGGGGAGATGTAGCCAGATTGTACCTCAGTTTATGCATATGACCAAAGAACATCACAAATGGGATGATTTTCAAGTATCTATAATCCTAGGAATATTAAACACCCCTGTCAAATGTAATGGTGTATTATATATGTAATAATAAAATAAAATTGTATATGCCAACTAGGTCTTGTTCAAAGTTACATCTCAGGCTTCACTGAAGCTTTCACACACAGACAAAATCCCAGGGAGCTTCCACATCTCATGTCACTTCTGGTTTTGAGATTGTGGTGTCTTCATGGCACCATCATCAACCCCAGCAGCAGAAGGGAGCCCCGAGTGTTATCCCTGAACGGGAAGCACACGTGTCAAACCCTTTGGCAGCATGAAGGTAAACATCTTTGGGACTCCTTGCAGTTGTCAGAATGTTTCCAATTTGCAACGCAAATTCATCGGAAGCCTTCCTGCCAGGGAACCGGATGGCCTAGGGAATTGGTAATTGGTAATGAGTCCTGCAGCCTTTCAGGGCTCTGTTGCCTTCTGAATGGAGCCCAGCTAATAGCGGGATCACCCGATACTGCTGGAAATCTCTGCAACATGGACCAGACCCTGGATCCCCTCTGTAGCTTAAAACACTAGAGCAGCATACGCCTGACAGAAGAACCCAGAGGAAGCTCTGGATAGGAACTGCAGCCAACCAGGAGCCTGTGAGCTGAAGGTTGTCTCAGGACCTGTGCTTTCCCCAGAACATTCCAAGGGAAACTTCCAAGGAATGTCAAGCCTAAAGAAGTAGGATTTTTGTCCACCTCACATTCTTGAAGGGCCAGGGATTCCAGTCTTGGAATTCTTACTTCTTCCTAATTACTCTCCCTTAAGAGGCCAGCCCACTTGAGCAGATTTCGGAGTGAAGTGGATCTCAACACTTATCATGTGCTGTGTGAATCCGTATCTTCATTAAGAAACAAAAGAAGGGGTAGCATGAGAACTGCACAAACAAACCAAAATCATCCAAGTTTCCAAGATACATTTCCACATTACGATGTGGTCTGCTGCGCTGTAAGAATTTGTGGTCACCCTGGGAAAACCTTCAAGCAGAAACACGGTGCTAATATCACTCGCTTCCCTGCCCACTCCACTTCCATATTTATATAGCTACTTTCCCTTTACACTCTTCGGTTTATAGCAGCAATAATTTTCCCTCATATATAGTCCAACGAACAACCAATTAACAAATGCCCAGAGCACTCAGCATTCTTGGCTGTCCAGCCTAGTGGGTCATTAATTTGGTGAAGGAAGGGCTAACAAAGTCATAAACCAGGACTTGGATTTTAGAAGTTGGTGCAATTTTACATTATTAAAAAGGAAAATGTAGTAAAAATAATAAGGGCTTTGCCAAAACTCTACAGCAAAGTCAATTAATCTCACAAAGAGCACAGAGTCTGCGATATGAACCTACATTTGGAGCTGCTTAGCCTATTAGAGCAGCTCCAGGCATCATCTCTTGCAAATCATACTTCAGAGCTCCTGCTGCGCTCTGGTAACACGCCTGCACCATCCTTAGCACAAGTCAAGGTGGGGCCTTGAAGATACATGCGAACGGCTCCATGAGTGTATTTTTTCATATGTACATACACAGCTATCATCAAAAGTTCATATAGCAAAAATAATCCTTGTGTAACAGATAGTAAAACAAATACATGCTTCATTATATAGAGATACATAATATATTTTTAAGATGCTATTTAAAAGCATATTTCAATCTGCAAATGGCAACGCTAACATTATACCTTAATATCTGTAATAAATTTCATTTTCAGTTAGAAATCAGTTTTCACTGTGTCTCAAGAATCGCATATACATATGTGTGTATATATATGTATGTACTACATATATATGCATGTATATATGCGCACACATATATGTATGTATGGCAACAGACTAAAGTTTTGTTCCTTGGTAATTGGTGTATTATTGTGGACAATAAGTATCTTTTTTTGCCTCTTACTGATCAACAGGATATGATTAAATACTAAGCAAGATTATTTTCATAGGCTAGTCTCTAAAACAGTTTTCAACCAACTATGAGAGTTAACTGACAGATTTCTAAAAGGAAAGTAAAGATATATTTCATTAAATTCTAATGAAATCTTCCCAAAGTTCCTGAATAAAATGAAACTGAATCTCTTCAGCCCAGTGACTCCTGTTCTCAGCCTCCATTCAAACATGAGCCTTCCAGGAGACTTAGTACTAATTAGCTGCAGTTCTGTCTATATTTTGCCTTTTCTCCTGCACTGAAAGACTAGCAGGGGTTAGCCCTGCAGAAAGATTATTAAAACTTTAATAAGCCAAGCCTTTGAACCTTTCCACATTCTTTACCATTTTTCTCATATTTCCAGCTCCGGGTCTACACGGTGTTACAGTGCCCAGTTGGACTTTGTGTTGACAGTTTTAGTCACCTTTTCTCCTAAGAAAAAAGATACGGGAGGAGAGGGAGGAAGAGAAAGAACCAATGCTGGTTTTATAGCCCTTCTAAGCAAAGGAATCCTGTTACTTTTAAAATTAAGTTTGCAAGATGATTTCTGTCCATTTGAGTTGAGTGTTCCCAACAGTGTAACTGTTTTCCTCCGTCTGCTGGAGGTACATTGTCAGGCAGCCTAGCAACCAGCCTGCTTAATCAAGGTATCCTTTCAGCATAGCTAAAAGGCACCATGAGAGTGAAAGGAGACTTCACCTTGGAAACTTGAACTCTTGATACTGCTAAAAAAGAAAGGCCCAAGAGGAAGCATCGTCATTACAAAATTAGCTGCTTGATGGTTCCCCAAAGAAAGTGATATTTGCATATAGCCGAAGCCAATAGAACTGCCTTTTCATAGAATTCAGCGTGGCAGTTATATCATTCTATAGACACTTGCAGCTCCCTACAGTCAATTGTTACCTTTTTTATATTTTTATTTTTTCACTAAAAGTGCTGCAATTATTCAAGGAAAATATTGCCACAGGAAGCACTATCTTTGAGCCTCACACATATCTGCTGTCTTCTCTGGTGCAGGTGAAATATGAACAGATGTGTCGAACGCTGCTTTCAGCCTTCCTGAGAGGGAAAGAAGCGCCTTCTTGCTTTCTTCTGCTGCTGAGGTGAGTATTGCTATGGTCGCTGAAGTCCAGAAGCCACAGTAGACCTTAAGTCCAAGGGACAAAACCAAGAGCTAAGCCCCGAGATAGGAACCTGGTTGTCAGTGACCAGGGAGCTACCATTCCAGTTATTGAAGACAAAGAAATAACTTATTTCTCACATTAAGGAGCTATAAAAGATCTTTGCTGTCCAATCCACTGTTATATTGAGTATTTATTTTATGAAACAAAAGTTAGTGCTAAAGTATCACCTAGTTTATGTTCTATTTGTAGCATCGTTTAACTAGCTGAAAAAGAGAAAAGCAGCCCTGGCCTGTCCATCTGTCTGGTAGAGAGAAACAGTAGAGGTTGCCTTGGCTCACACTGCTCAGAGTCAGGTCTCTGTGTCAGCCTGTTGAGCATAAACAGTTTTACAGAACATCAGCACATCACAGTGCAGGATCAAGACTCACAAAAAGAAGCACTAGCTCCGTGGTTAAGAGCACTGGCTGATATTGCAGGGGACCCAGGTTTTGGTTCTCAGTGCCCACACAATGGCTTACAGCTACTTGTCTATACCTCCAGTTCCAGAGAATCAGTACACAATTCTGATTCCACAGACACAAAGCATGCATGTGGTGCACGTACATACATGCAGACAAACACTCAGAGTATAATCAAAAATACAGATGTAATGATAATAAATAAAATAATAATAAAATAAGTTATATATTTATTATATCATTTTTATTATTCATTTACTGTGTATTAATATATATTAAGACATGCCAAGTATGGTGGCACTCTCCAATAATTTTAGAACTTGGGAAGGATTGAGAACTCAAGGCCAGCCTGAGCTTCATATGCAAGTTTTTTACCCTCCAGGGCTGTGTAATAATACCCTGTCTCAAAAGAAAATAATAAAATAAAATATAAAATCATCAAGCAATAAGAATAATAAAGTAAAATAAAATATAATAATATAGTAAAGCCATTCCATATCATATGTAAATACATGAATATTACCCAAGTCACAGCTACCCTTCCTTCTAGCAATCTATTAAGATACACCATTGTATTAATTAATACTGCTTCTTGACAGCATCCAATTCAAACCAAAGTCCTACTTCCTTCCATTCTTTCCCCAAGTCCCTCATAGTCCAAATCTTCCGAATCTTTTCTGACACCTTCCCTTGAAGACTCCTCTATCAGTGCAGTGAGACAATAAAGCCAATTGGTTCAGAGGCAGGTACATGTGAACTAGAGGTCTTTCATCAATGGGCATTGATATAACAATGTAGCAAAGCTTTGTCTCCCTACAATAGAACATAGCTAAGCATACCTAACAGCCCAACTGCAATTCAAATGTTTGTAACAGAATGAAGCGTTCAGGTCTTGAGAAACTCTTGCAAAGAAACAGAAGCATCAGTTTCTGGCAATCAGAATCATCCCATGCTCTTATGCTGTGTCCACAACTTGGAACAGTCCATCTGAACCTCTCTGGTGACAAAGGTGAGGTAACACAGTAAGCTTAGTCTGGCACTCCTTCAAATGGAGGACTGCTGCACAGACGGTGGGTGCCACTGGCACCTGCTTCTCCCCAGTCCTTGACCCTGCTCTCATTCCCTCTACCTTTTCATTTCAAAATGCCTAGCAGCTGCCAAGATTTGTTTACTTAGAGCTGCTGTAAGTGACTTGGGCCTGGGCTCAGATCTTAGGACAGAGTCACTCATTGGCACCTGGACACTCATGGCAGCATTCTTGTGACACTGCCTGCCACTTTTCCTGATGCTTCCCACCCCCACTGGCCCCCTGGCAGCGCCACCCCCCTCTGGCACTGCTTACAAATGTCCATGTTTGGGTCTGGAGAGATAGCTCAGTGGTTAAGAACACTGTTCCTTCCACAGGAGTCACATTCAGTTTCCAGCACACACATGGTGACTCACAACTATCTGTAGCTCCAGTTCCAGGGGACCCACAGGCAGGTAAGACACCTCTTCTCACCACACGACACTAGTTCCTGCCAAGGACTCACATAGAGGAAAGTCAAGTGCAGTTCAGTGTCCACTCTCAGTCCCCTTTCTCCTTATCCTCCTGAGTCACAAAGTAGATGGCTGCCATTTTACTGTTTGCTTTCTCAATTCCATAATTTTTAATTCATTCCTTCACCCTATTTGTTGGTGTTGGTGTACCTTTTCAAATTCACTCAGTTTCCTGCTTTTTTTTTTTTAAAGTTATTTGCTTATTGGTCACTACACCTTGAGTTCTAAACTTGAAATGATCTATTTTGAACCAATACTAACTTGGCTTAACCAGCGATTTTGAAAACACCACCTCATGATTTTCACACGAGCTTATACATTTTCAGTGTATTGGCATAAATCCATTTTTACATGTGTTTAATCTAAACACAATAGGGATGAACACTTTACATTTGGACTTCAACAGCAAATTATTTTTACATTTTTTTGATCTTCAATCAGCTGTTATTTGATGATCTACTTTTGTTCTTCAGTTGATCACTGTTCCCCATGAGTCAGGGGCCTGTTGTTACTCCAGCCTCTGAGTCAGGGGCCTGTTATTCCAGTCCTGAATGATTCCCTGCAGTGTGATTCCTGTTTGGCAGATCTGCTATCAACAGGAGCCTGCTGCTTTTATCTGGGCATCTTGGAATTTCTTTCTGTTTTAAAGGGTGGGTGTGTTGAGATCCTGTTGATCAGCAATTCTTTCACTTCAGAGTTTTTATCATCCTCCCATCACCTTCTGGCCTCTGGGTTTCCAGCGAGAGAACGGTACTAACTTTCCCGAGGATTCCTGTTTGTGGACTTCTCTATTCTCTTGCTGCTTTCAAGGGTCTATGTAAATCCACATATTAAAGTATAGCTTTAATGCAGATTTAAATATGGACACTAATATGAGGTGGTTCCTTTGACAAATCAGACCCTCCTCTTCACCCCTGATTTGCTTTTTCTTTTTTCTTTTGAGACAGGGCCTCACTCTGTAGCCCAAGCTGGACTTAAACTCATAGTAATTTCCTGTTTCAGGCTCTTGAGGGCTGAGATTACAGGCGCAGGCCTCCAACATCACACCCAGCTAGGATTTGCTATTGTGGACGGTCAGTGCTGTCCGTCCATTTGTCTAATGACTATTTCCAACTGTATCTGTGAATATTCTTGTCCTTATCATGTACTGTTATTAAAATTCTTTTCCGTTATTTCAGAAGCCAAGCAATCACAGCACCGTTTCATCCTTCCCTGGCCTTTACAGCTTACCTGTGGGCTAGAGTATTCTTAAATGCTCGAGCCGACTGCTTACCGCACCACCGTAGTATCCTTTCCTGCTTGTATGAGTCTATAAATTCACCCGAGGACAATCCTAGTGTCCACCCAGGATCCTCCTGAGCATGCACCAAGCCCTATGCATATACATTTCACTTCGTAAGTACTTGGTTAAGTACTAGTCCATCAAAGTCCTCATTTCCCCACTCCCACCAATCTCAGCACAAGAATTCTCTCCTTCCATCCTTCTCCACAGACTTTTGTGTCTGCCTTATCTTTTGTCTTCTGCTCCACCCGACTTTCAGCTCAAAGCTGATGCTAGGAAACCATTTCAGGCTATGATTTTAAAAAGAAAAGGTGAGACAGAGAACATAGATAGGTGAACCGTCTACTACCAAGTAAGCTCAGGGAGATGCTAAGACACAGCCGAGAGCTGCTGTGGGACATCACACAACTAGTATAGTATGTGTCCAGCACAGACGAAGCTCTGGATTTAAATCCAGTACTGAAATACTGACCATACACACATTCGTGTGTGGACACACACGTACACACATACACACGTATGTACACAAACACACATTCATGCCTGTACACATGCACATGCACTCACACAATACATAAATGTGTAAACTAAATAAATATAATTAAAAATCAAATTAATTCAAGGAATAATTTAGGAAGAGTAGAGAGCTGGAGAAAGCAGAAGATAAAAAAGAGAGGGGAGGAGGAGGAACCATTGGCATCGATATTTAGATGGATCCTCTGAGGGGAGGAGGAGGAACCTCTGACATCAGTATTTAGATGAACTCTAGCCAGAAGCACAGCTGAGACCTTGCTGTTGGGCAGCTCTAGTACCTGCTCCAAGGAGTCATGCCTTCAAACTCCTGAAAACTGTCCTCTGCCCTCCACATGTGCACGGTGGCATGCTCACATCCCCATAGATACACAAATATCCCCAAATAAGCCTTTTACAAAAGACTTTATTCCAAATAAATAAATAAATGTCTCTAAAAATAATCAACAAAAGTCTCAGGACCTCTCCCGAACCCCCTTCAAAAAACCTTTGACTTTCTTGAACATATATCTATACAGAGATTTTTCCTTAAGATTAGTTAGTATTTTTATGTATGCATATGCTTGTCTGTCTATTTATGTACAGAGTGTAGTTGCCTTTCAAAGCCAGAAGAAGGTGCTGGGTTCCTTGGAGCTAGAGTTATATAGTGCTTGGACCTTAACTCAGGCCCTTTGGGCGAATAGCAAAGGCTCATAACCACTGAGCTGTCTCTCCAGCCCTGTAAAGCTTTTTTGGAAGAATAATCTTTGACTCTCAAACAGTCACATTATTTCATGATACTATTCCAGACATGTGAATTTTGTTTGCAGGGGGAAAAAAGGGCTTTTATGGGTATAGAACAGTCTGTGTCACTCCAGGTTTTTAGCTACAGGAATGGAGGAACAGCTCCATATCAGACATAGGAGCAAACAATTGGAAGGAGAGCCAGTTGCTCAGTGTTTGCCAGCGCACAGACCCCCCAGACAAGCAAATCCATCTGTACTTGTCAAAAACCCTGGCTGTTTTGGGAAAAGAAGCAAAGGGTTTTTTATAGAACAAATTCTATTTGGGTTTTTTAAAAGCTTAATTCACAAAAAGAGACACCTCAAGCTTTCAAAAAAGGTATCAGCTGAAATCATTACAACTTCTAGCCAAACATTTGTCAACTTGACCATTTAAACCCAAAATCCCCCTGGACTTAAAAGACACCCCAGTTGAAAGCCCTCATAAGAACAATGTCTCAGCTAGGTTTCTACTGCTGGAATAAAATCATAAACCAAAGCAACTTGGGAAGGAAAGGGTTTATTTGGCTTATGTGTCTGGGTCATAACCCACTTAGGGAAAAAAAGAACTCAAGGCAGAAATTTGGAGGCAAGAACTAAAGCAGAAGCAAAAAAGGGGAAAACTGTGAAGGCTTGTCCTCAAAACCTTGATACCCCCTTTTTCTATTTTTCCGGGGAACAAACCCCCCAGGGGTCCTTTGCCCCACTGGGGAAAAGGGGCCCCCTCTTCTATAGATTAGAAATATAGAAAAATGCCCCCACAAACTTGCCAACAGGTAACTGGAGGGAAAGGTTCCCTCCTGTCTCTATTTAAATATAAAGTTGATAAGAAACTAACCCCCCAAAAGGGGGGGTTTTTGGGGGGGTTTGTTTTTGGTTTTTTTGGGGGTTTGTGGTAAAACAAGGGAATCGGTGGTTTTCCCCTGGTCCCCTTTTTGTTTTGGTAAAATTTTTTTTTTTTTAAAAACGTAAAACACGGGAAAAAAGGGGGAAAAAACAAAAAAAAAAAATTTTTTGTTTTTTAAATAGCGAAAAAAGGAAAATTTATTTTAGCTGCTTTTTCCGGGGCTTTTCCTAAAGTTTAAAAAATTTTTCCCCTTTTTTTGGAAATTACCCCCTTTTGTTTTGGGGTAAAATCCCCCCCAAAATTTTTCCCAAAATCAAATTTTTTTCCCCTTTTCCCCTTGATTACTAAAAGAACCCCAAAAATCCTTCCCAAATTTTTTTCAGATACCCCCTTTTTTCCCTTTTCACCAGAGCCGCCCCTGGGGAAAAAGTTCTTTTTGCTGCTTTTCCTTCTTTTTTTTCCCCTTATTCCCGGGGTTTTTTCCGGGTTTTTTAAAACCTTTCCGGGGGGGGGCGGGTGGGCCCTTCGGGGCCCCCTTTTTCCCCCACCCCGGGTTCCCCTTCCCCAAACTGGGGGTCCCCCCCCTTCTCATTTTCCTCCCCCCCGGGTCCCCCCCCCTTTTTTTTGGGAAAGGCGAACCCCCCCTTTTTTTCCCCTTTTTGGGGGGGGGAAAAAAACCGGGGAAAAAAACCTCTCGGGGCCCTTTGCCAATGAAAATTTTTTTTTAAAAAATTTTCCCAAGCTTTTGGCCCCTCCCTCCCCAAAGCCGGCCGGTATTTTAAGAAAGCCCCCCGCCCCCCCCCCCCAAAAAAACCCTTTCCCCAACAATTTGGGGTTTTTTTAAAAAAAAAGCGTTTTTTTTTTTAATTTTAAAAAAAGTTAACTTTGTTTAAAATTTTTTTTTTCTCTTTTCCGCCCCCAAATGCAGTTTTTTTTAAATTTTGTCAAAACCAATACTTTTTAAAAAAAAAGGGGTTTTCTTTTTTGGGAAATTACCATTGGGGGGGAAAAACCTGTTCTGCTTAAACAAATGCCCCCCACAGTTTTAAAAGGGGTTTTTTAATTTTTTTTTAAAGGCTTGTTTTTTAAAATTTTTTAAAAATAAAAAATTTCCCTTGCTTTTAAATTTTTTCAAACTTTTTAATGTTAAAATTTTAAAAAAAAAAAATCCCAATTTTTAAATTTTTTTTTGACTGATTTTTTAAAATTTTTCTACTTTTTAAAAAATTTCCAAAAAAAAAAGAAAGGGTTTTTTAATTCAATATCTTTTTTTATAAAAACTAAAAATTAAAAAATTTTTTAAAATTTTAAATTTTTTTAAAAATTTTTATAAAAAGCCCCTTGACAACCCAAAAAATTTTTTTTAAAAAGGGGGGAATCTGGTCAAATACATAAAAATTTTTCAAGGTAAAAGGGCAAAATTCCCTATTCATTCAGAAAAAAAAAATTTAAAAAAAACAAAAATTCCCACTTTTCCAAACGGGGAAAAATTTTTCTGCCTCCCTTTCCCCTTCGATGGCCAAAAAAAAGGGGAGGCCCAAATTTAAAGGGGGGGCATAAAGGAGTCGCCCCCAAAAATTTTGGTTTTTTTTGGAAAAAAATTTTTTGTTTTTTTTTTTTTTTTTTTCTTTTTAAGAGAAAAAAATTTTTTACTTCTTTTAAAATTTTTTTAAAAAGGGGAAGTATTTTTGGGGTTTTCGGAAAAAATTTACAAAAAAAGCCTTTCAAAAAAATTTTTTTTTTTTGGGGAAAAATCTTTTTTTAAAAAAAATTTCTTCTTTTAGGTTTCATCCCCACTTTTTTTCCCCTTTTTTAATAAATAAAAAGGTTTTTTTAGTAAAAAAAAAAATTGGGGGTTTTTGGGGTTTTCTTAATTGTGCCCCCCAAAAAACCTGTTTGAAAGGTCCTGCCATAGGAAAAAGGGGCCCCGCCCCCGTTGGACTTTAAAAATTTAAAAAAGTTTGCCAGGGCCCCTGGTGGGGGGGGACAGGGGGGGAATTTTTGATTTTCGGGGAAAGGGGAAGAAGGGGAAAGGAAGAAAAATTTACAGATGGGAAAGCAGAAAGATCAGTTAAAACCCCCCTGAATGTAAAATAAAGGAAAGTAGCCCCGGGGGCCCCCTTTTCCCAAATTTTGGCCCCAGGGTACCCAAAAAAAATAGATTTAGAAAAATTTTAAAAATCAAAAATACTAGAGGGGAGAGTGTGGAGGGGGGGAGGTTTTTAAAAAACCCCAAAAATTTTTAAACTGGTAAGGTTTTAAAAGTAAAATCTCTCTCTCTCTCTCTCTCTTTTCTTTTTTCTCTCTCTTTCCTCTGGGGTGTTTGTGTGTGTGGGGTTTGGGGTGTGTGTGTGTGGGGTTTTTTTTTTTTTTAAAATTTTTGAGTTTTGGGGCGGGTTTGGAGAAAACTCAACCTACTGGGTTCAAGCAGAAAAAAATTTCCCATAAGGAAGTACCGGGGTTTTTTTTTTTTTAAAAAAATTGAAATAAAAAAAACCCCTTTAAAAAGGAAAAAGCCCCCCCAAGGGAAAGGGGAAAGAAGAACGAAAAAAATTTTTAAAAAAAAAAATTATGAAACTAAAACATACAAAAAATTTTAAAAATTTGGGGGAAAAATAGTTTTGGGGACACTTTTTGGATGGGTTTTCATACCTATGAAAAAAAGAGAAGGGGAAAACACAAAACAATCTTACAGTGGTTCTCAGAGTGTCTTAGCTCCCTAGGAAGATGTCAGCAGTAAGGAAGGACCAGTTTTGTCTGACTCTTGGGCACCATGAGTGACATGGTAAGATAACTGATAGACACGTCTCCATTCTACCAGGAACAATGGCTTCCTTGGAGTCTGATCGAATGTGGAGCTGGCCTAGCCCAGCTTGCATTTAGCCTTTTATTTCTTCCCCAGAGGACTTAGATCATTCATTGTATGTGCTCTTCATCTGGGGCACATAGTTTTTACTAGAATATTCTTTCTTGGTAAGGCCAGAGGAGTAGAAATAAAATCTGTCCTGTTCACCATGTTCCTAATACTAGAATCATTTCTGGTGCGTCTTAAGAAAGCAGATAGTAACAGCTTGGGGTCATAGCTCAGTGGATATATGTACAGTCTGTGGGTTCAATTATCAGCATAGATATAGACACCATATACATGATATGTATGTGTGTAAATGTATATTATATTTCTCTTACATATATACATATTTCTGTACAAAATTAAGTAAACGATTCAATGGATAATGTTGTAAGTAAGAATACCTCTATATTCTGGACATATAGAGCATCCAAGCACACTATCACTGGGCGTTCTCCATATTCCCTCTCCCACCTAACCAAGGATGACTCAAAAGGGCCCATATCCTTCTCACTTTGTAGGAGGGGCCTGTCAGAATGCTGACATTGGAGTGGCATGGACATTCCGTAACGCACATCAGTGCCTGGAGAAGCCACAGAAGCAATGGTACTTACTGTACTGGTGACCAGCTTCAGTATCAACTTGTCTTAACATCCATGGCTGTGGAGCCAAATCACCTCAGGGGATGTATCTGAGTGTTTGACTCTTCTAGTGAGCTTAGAAGATGACCAGGATGGTAGTCTGATTGGAAGCATGCATGTACACTCACCAAGGCTCCTTGTAGAGAAGAGCTTGGAGTCCAGCGTGTGTGCCTCAGAAACCACAGGAAAACACCTGCTGAGTGACTGATTAAGGAGACACTGGATTCCCACAATCTAGGACAGATGAGTTTCCAGAGCTGTAAGCAGGTTACCAAGGAAAAGAAAATGCTTGCTACCTTAAGCAGTGACTCTACTCTATAAATCTTATTAGTGTCTAGTAAATAAAACCCAGTAAGTATGAGGTGCTTTTATACTCAAATATATCTAAAACCTTCTGCACTGGAATCTCCTTTTCCATGATGGACTGCATGAAACATATACACATCCATCTTCTGACTGAGTAATTAAAACTCAGTATTTCTCCCGCCATAGACTGTATCACAGTCTCTCAGAAATAGGATGATGTGGACAAAAAGACAGATGCATTTTGATTTTTGTTTGATCATTAAGTTTGAACTGCCTTTATAAACTAATATTAAACAGCACACACGTGCATGCAAGCACACACACACACACACACACACACACACACACGCAAACAACACACATGTGCACACAGGCATGTAAACACCATGCGCGTGCACACACATTCTTTATGACATCAAGACTGAAACCATCTACATCTTGTTACTCAAACTCAATTCTGAACAGCTTAGAAAGAGACCTTGATTTACTATTCTGTAAAGTTCCTCTTTAGGACTTGACAGTGGGCTTGAATGATAACAAGACACTTAAGCACTAACTGGTCCCCTACTTCTCCTTGCCATCTGAATAGGGCTGACTTCCCTCGGAAGTCAGAAGGTCCGTGCCAGCAAAGCCCTGCCGGCCGCACAGGAGCTGAGTTCTCGACACAGGAAGATTATTCCTGTGTTGTGGTTTCCGTCCTGTTCAGCCACTCAGGTACTAGATATTCCTCTGAAACTTCACATCAGTGATTTGTCTGTCTCCTCTCTGGCCAACTCCACCACTAGAAAATGTTTTAAACAAACAACAGAAACGCCAGAGGAAAACAGAGCTTAAACAATCCTTACCTTTAAGGAGACTCTTGCACCAACAAAAACAAGACAGTCTGGGAGGGTTTTAATCTGTGGCTTTTCAAAGTCCTTTTAACAATTTGGCTTCACTCTCTGGCTCCCCAGCATCACTGGACTGAGAAAAGGGTTGGAAGCCAGAGTCCCTCTTCCAGTCCCATCCCCACAAACAAGCTGGCACACCCTGGCCAGGAAGCCCTATGCTAATGGCTCAGCACTTGCCCCCACTATGAGATCTATTGTGTTCTTCAGAAGAGAAACACCAGCTCACCGGAAGAGAATGCCATTTAGAGCCCCAGGCTAGCAGCCCTCCCAGGACAAGGACCTCTCACAAACTGACTGTACCTTGTCTTTCTTTTTCTACTCTTTGGCAAGAGAGCATTTAAGAACAGCGACTTACTGTTACCTAACAGGATTAAATTCTCAACTGAAGCATTTTCATCTAATCTACCCACTACCGTTTAATGCCCTGAGTCAGAAGGTAAGAAAACATTTCTATTTTGACTCAAAAACCACATTCTTAGAAGTTCCCCACCCTGCTCTTCCCAGGCCCTCCTTGCTGAGCAGGGCAACTCTGCACTAACCCCCAAGTGGAGGGACACAGAGAAAAATCTCAACAGTACCTTCTCTCCCTATAGTCCACTTATTAATCTACTACTTGATCTTGGGACTTTGACAACAGAGATGTTCTTCTCCAGAACTTCAGAAAGAAAAAATGTCTCCTGGCCAGTGTCATGGCCCATCCAGAAAGGCCTCTGCATAGCTCACTGTCTATAGTGAGGAAAACTCTGACTCCTCAAGTTTAACTTGTGATCTCCACAAGAGCTGAGGCATGCATCCATGTGCACATGCACACACTAAATAAGTAATAACAGTGGAGAAAGGAGAATACCCATCTAGGGACTCAGGGCATAGCTCAAACATAAATAAATAGAAGAATTGTGATGATACCCACCCAAAAATCTTCAGAAATGAAAAGCATAGCCATTCCTATTGTTGTGCATGAAGGTGACTCATGAGCTGCAGTTATCTCTGCAAATACAAGGTATGACTGGTTGCCATTCTGAGTTCGACTCTTGGTGAAAGTCTACACTGCCTCCTGTTCCTAGTTCTAAATGCAGAATATTAATACAGTGCCATCCTTGACAGAGTATACCCACTCCCATAAATTCTTCCTATTGCTGACTCCTGGAACTACCCTACTAAACACACACACACAACACACAACACACAGACACACAGACACACAACACACACACACAGACACACAAACACACACACAGACACACACAGACACACAAACACACAACACACAGACACACACACACAACACACACAGACACCACCACACAGACACACACACACTTTCTCCAGGGTTATCTTGGATTTTCTGTCCAGCAGCTGTTGTTGCAGAGACTAGGTAGGACGTAAGGTAATGTCCGGAAGTGTTTACCCAGCACAACAGGAATTTGCAGAATTCTCCAAAAAGAGCCTCATGCATGTGTGACCTGACAGGGTCCTCTCCATGACATGCAACCATCACAGAGCCTTTTAATTGAGAATCACTGTAGCAACTCACTGACGTGTTTAAACTGCAGAAGCCATGGTGACAGCTAAGTCTGGCTTTCTGCTGTTTGAAATGTTCCTCCATTCTCCCGGTATTTTTGTGGCCTTGCATGCTTAGCCTTAGGGGGAAATACGCTGAAGTGTTTGCAGTAGCTTTTCCCTTAGGTTCTTCCGCTTCTTGAGAACAAGACCAGATAAGGTGAAAGATTGCCTTTGGGTAGAAGGTCAGGTGAAAACCAGACCTACCCGGTCACCAGACTTGTGTTTCCATATATAGCAAGGGCTGAATGAGAGATCCGCCTGCTCCTTCCCGTCCACTCTTCTGACCTTCAAAGTCCTGGTGGGATCAAAGGGTGTCTGGCTGACCTGTGGGTAAATTGCTCCAGCAGAGCACCAGAGACAGGATGCTCCAGGCACTTTCGTCCCCTCCTGCCTCTCAGAATCAGATAGACTTCCAGGCTGATTTGTAGAGGGAGTAGTTTGTCGATTCTGCTTGTTACAAGTGGGAAGAATGTCTCTCAGGTGTCCCGTGCAATGGTTCTCAACCTTCCTAGTGCTGTGACCTTTAATACAGTCCCTCTGTGCTGTGGTGACCCCCAACCTAAAATCATTTTTATTGCTACTTTATAACTCTAATTTTGCTATATGAATTGTAATGTAAATTTCCCATGGTCTTAGCCAACCCCTGTGAAAAGGTCATTCAACTCCCAAAGAGGTTGGAAGTCAGGTTGAGAATCACTGCTCTAGAGGAAAGGACCTGTCTGCCTGAGAAAACCCAGAACCTTTTCCTCTCCTGATCCCAAGACTGAATCCCCTTTGCTCAACTGCTTTCCTTAAGCTGTCTCACCCAGGCTGGAAAGCTGACCTTCCAGAGGACCTAGGTTCAATTCCCAGCACCCACATGGCAGTTCACAACTGTCACTCCAAGATCTGACTCCTTCACCCTGACATATATGCAGGCAAAACACCAATGTACATAAAATGAATATAAATTTTAATTCACTGTGTGGCATTTCTTATCTTTTTTTTCCTCTTCCTCTTCCTCCTGCTCCTCCCCCTCTTCCTCCTCCTCCTTTTTGTCCTAGAGATCAAAGCCAGGACCTCATACAAGTGCTGACCCCTTCCCATGGTTTTATTCTACTCATGACTTTTATGAAAGATAAACAGGTGAGAAAATGCTATCTGGGAAGATGCTGTTTTATAAGACAGGCCATCGGATTGCTATTCCCAGGCTAGCCGCATGGTACACTTACAGCCTGGAGGAAATGTCCTCCAGGCTTGTGCCACAAATTATAATATTTAGCCTCTCCATGCTTCTGATCTTGTGTTCCTGGAGCTACAAGTCCCCCTTTGATCACCCAATTTCTCTCAACTCTGGGTGACTCTGAGTTTCCTTAGTCAAAGCTGGAAAACATGTAGGCCCTGAGATTGTTGCCCCAATTCCTCCCCAACCCTGTCTCTGTGGGGCTGGAAACCAAGAGTTATCAAAGCAGAGTAGAACAGCAGCAGGAGCTCTGGTCAGGCCTTGTGCTCTGCAACTGATGCTGGACTCCATATGCATCATATCTGTGTGTCCCAAGGCATGTTCTACTTTGTAGGATACATAAAATCACTAATCCTTACATCCTTTAATGGTATAAAGTATAAAACCCACAGATTATTAATGCCAGATTCTTGCTTATTGTTTCAATATTTCTGAAATCATGCCTTGTAATGAAGGTTTTCCAAAATCCTTTCTACTAACATGCTACCCGACAACAGGAGGGCGTGGGTCGCTCTGCGTCTATAATATATGGCACAAAAAGAATCATTTCTTTCCAAATAAGAGTGTGTACCACTTGTCCTCAGAGTCTACTGCCCTTCCCATCTCTCCTGCCGTCATTTATTCTGCTCATTATCCTCCCTAGATGAGACCCACACACATTTGTTCTGGATCATTCATTACGGCTTATCTTGAATCCTGTGTCTTTATGAAAGAAACACCCAAAATCTTGGAGCGTGCCTAAGTAAAGAAAAAAGAAGATATCACAGTGTCCCTGTAAAATCTAAGGTGGAGGAGGTGGCTGCCTTAGTGTTTAAGAATATTTGCTAATCTTCCAGAGCACCAGAGTTATAATTCCAGTACCCACGTCAAATAGCTTACAACTGCCTGTAATTTGAGCTCCAGGTGATCTGACACCCTCTTCTGGTCTCTGTGGAAACCTGTATGCAATTGTATTTTTCTAGTACTAAAAGGTGCTATGAAAGCTTCCAAGGCAAGGGCACAACCAAAAGTCCTACCCAGATTTGATGTCCATGAAGCACAACAACAACCAACATGGTATGACAACCCCAAGGGTACAGTAGCAGCACATGTATATGGGGGTAGCCAATGGCTCTCTAATTGGACTGCTCAACAAAAGGAAAACTATGTCTGATACTAGAAAACTAGCTGACTACCAGAGCTAGAGAAGTCACAGATCTTAGAGGACAACCTACAACCACCACTTTATTAAACCAGCATAATCCCTAACTCCATCCTAAGTATCTATCCTTATACCCACAGATAAGTGTAGTCCTAACCCCTCATCAAAGAAACTTCTCTTTGCAAGAGATGGAGACCCTTAAAGAAAACCACAGAGAACAAGAGACAACGTGGTGCCCAATCCCAAGATGTATTCATCTATAGCACTATTTCTGTATAGCACTATTTCTGTACCCAAGGCTCAGGGATCACTGTGGAAGAGGGAACAGAAAGGTTTTAAGAGGAAAAATCAGGAAGTTTGCTGTAAGATTGTGTCTCCTAAAACTGCCAGAGAGGCTATAGCCATGAAGGCGTCTCAGCATGGCTGCCAAAATAAGACTGGAGCATGATGATAACATGAAAGAGGCCCTCATGCGGCCTCAACCTTAGACAAAGAAAAAAAAAAAAACCACAGGCAGCTTGGGAATGCTACAAACAGAAGAAATGGATTTCCCCAGGGAAGAATTCTCCTATTCATCATCCAATACCAAGTTGTCTGCCCAGAGACCATATATGCAACTAATATTAAGTGTGCTGAAAAAATTGTATTTATGTATTTAGGAATGTATGTGTGTGTGTGTGTGTGTGTGTGTGTGTGTGTGTGTATGTGTAACAATAATTAAAGAAAAAGAGCCCATGAATTTGAAAGAGAACATGGGGTGCATGGGAAAAGTTGGAGGGAGGAAAAGAAAAGGGGAAATGCTATAATTGCATTATATATATATATATATATATATATATATATATATATATATATATATTTATAAATTATTATTTATATATATAAATTAATAAAACTAAAAAATACATAAAGAAAAAATCTGCAGGGCCAAAGCGTGTGGCTCAATGACTTCACATTCCGACAGCCATGGGTTCAATCCCTAGCACTGAAAAAGTGACAGAGAGCAGTAGAGGCTTTGGGACTCAGCATAGCTATGCTTTGCAAAGCACAGTACCACAGAGATACCCAAGCAGTACTTCATATGAAAGGAAAATTCCATTGTACTACAGAGAGCTTGTTGTATCTTCTGCACTTATTATATTGATCACTTAGACTTTATGTTAACTAGGTCAAATATTCCCCCAAGGATGTGGCTCAGTGGTAGAGTGCTGGCCTAATAGGCCCAAGGCCCTGGGATCAGCCTTCACCTAGGACCAATGACAACATACATACACACACACACACCACACACACTAACATGCACACACACATGCATACTACACACAGTAACACATACACACTAACATACACCACACATGCACACTACACACACTAACTCATATATACATACATAGACATACCACAAATACACCACACCACATACATGCATGAAACACTAACACACACACCACGCACACACAAACACATACATACACACACACCTTCTTAATTATAGTAAGAACAATAACATATGGACATGTTTTTCATGGGGAAAAATTAATTTTCAAGCATCAAAGGGAAACCTTCTAATTGTAGAAATATGGCCAAGTTAATCAACTTGGAAGATTAATTTAATGGCCAGATTGTATTGACTTTGTCTGTTTTTCCTTCCCCAGAACAAGGTAAAAATATTAAAGATTTTGCAAATAGAAAATCCATCCATCCAGTCGGTTATCAAGAAGTCAGGGATCTTTTTCAAGCAGTCTTGAGAAAAAGTTATCTGGAGACTGAAAATTCACCGTCTAATTTGACATGAAATTCCAAGGTCATTTGATCTGGGACAAAAGAAAAGATCCTTTTTAATTAAGAAATTAATTTTTTAAAAGCAAAATGCTTCTGGTCTAAGTTCTGAGTTTCTAGGAGACTCGAGGAAAGCTTTCACTGCTGAGCTAGCCTAAGGTCTCCTAGGTAGGCTGGCCTGCAGTCCTGAGAAAAAGGCACCTGCAAAATGAACGTGGATCTGGGCATGCAAGTGAGGGTGCAGGGGTGTGGGGCGGGGCTGTGCATCCAAAAGAGGCCACCCCACGCTGCGGAAACCACGGAAACAAGCCCTAGGCTGGCATGGCAGCTGAGAAGAGACAGATGCAAGCCTGACAGGCAGGCCTGGTTGGGGAGTCGTTTGTGGAGTGGTACCTTTCAGAGGGTCTTCTCTTGGTCCAGGCTTCCTCTTTGATTTACAGGAAGACAGAGTGCGCACAGAACACACAGAACAGCGACAGAGGATGTAGGGGAGCTTCTCAGAACAAAGCCCTGGGCCTCCCATGGGGTCTCGCTACAGGGCTATTTCAAGGCTGTCTGTTCAGTTGCTGAATTGGCCATACATATCACTGAGGACTGGCCTGGAAGATTTTTCTAAAACAGCCTCCCACTTGAGCTGAAAATGAAGCTGCAACCATCAATTGCAAGCCAGTTCAGCACTTCCTTCCTGGCAGAGCCCTGCCAGCACAGAATGGGTCTGGGGGCCTCAACTAGTATAGTTTACTAAGCTCTGAGCAGTGGCTGTCATTGCAGCAGAGGCCCTCTCAACGCAGGAGCAGGTTGGGCTTCTCAGTTGCAATCGGCTCCGTTTTCTAAACATTTGGACGGCAAAGTAATTAGAGGGAGAGACATTCCAAAAATAAGAAGATCCACAGTGAGCTTCGTAATTGTAAGCACACATATCATTCTGGGCCTCCCTGGAGCCTGGAACAGGTATGATTTCAATAATCAAAGGTTTTTGCATACATTTGCTAATTGCCACTCTGAATGTTTGGTTTGAGCTTCCAAGTCTCAAGTGCCACTAAGGGTAGGCCTTTGTCACCCAGGCCACTCCCTGTCTTGTATCCTAGCTCAGCTTCCTCACAGTGGAGCACAGCCCTAGGTCTGTTCCTTCCCTATCAAAGTGTGATTGGGGCAAAGAAGAATGGTGTTTGGGGAATGGTTGAGTGGGGCATGGTAATTATACTCCTAATCATATGTAATTTAAGAGAAAATGAGTAGATGTGGAGGCTCTTTAGCCTTGACTGTAATTCTACGGGCAGAACACAGGCACCCTACTGTCACCTGGGTATCTTTCAAAGCCACCTCAGCTCTGCAGCCAAACAGTTAATTACAAGGGAGTGGTGCCTCCCAGCAAGGGCTGCCCTGGATGCACAGCCCAGGATAACAAAGGCAGCGCCCTCACAGACGCTACAGTTTTCCCCAGTTGTGTCCTTAAGTCCTCTGCCTGATGGCAGAAGAGGACTCAGGCATCTAGGGGAGTTACTAAGATTCGGGGTAGATGAGTTACAGGCCTCGGGGTTCTACATTTGTCGTCTTATTGCTATTTACAATAATGTAACCGAGAATGCTCTATTCTTGTTCACATTTCAAAGACAAGTGAGGTTTGGGGAGATAAAACACTCACAGTTCTGCTGCTGCTTACAAACAAAAACAGAGTTAAAGTCAGGAAATTTAACATGGCAGCCCATCACTTAACCAAAATATTGTTCTGTTTCTCTCTCTCTCCCTGTCTCTACCTCTTTCTGATCTTCCACCTATAAATACATCTCTAGTGTCCTTAGACATCACTAAATGAAACCCTCATGCAAACAACCTGCTATTCAACTTCCCTCAAAGGAACTCTCCTAAAACCGCAGAGAACTATATATATTGCATATAGATATGTTTGTATGACTGGAAACCAATCATAGAGTTATACAGCAAGTCATATTTTACTTGTATGTTTTAATATCTAGAATCATATTTTTAAGTTCCTTATAGTACAATATTTTCTTCTTATTTGCAAAAGGCTTCAAAATTTGTACCTCAGAGGAAGTAGTATGTATCTAACATGCACTAGGCATGCACTAGCACCTATCTCACATGCACTAGCATCTGCCTCACATGCACTAGGCATGCACTAGAACCTACCTCAAATGCACTAGGCATGCACTAGCATCTACCTCACATGCACTAGGCATGCACTAGCATCTGCCTCACATGCACTAGGCATGCACTAGCATCTACCTCACATGCACTAGGCATGCACTAGCATCTGCCTCACATGCACTGGGCATGCACTAGCACCTATCTCACATGCACCAGGCTTGCACTAGCATCTGCCTCACATGCACTAGGCATGCACAAGCACCTGCCTCACATGCACTAGGCATGCACAAGCACCTGCCTCACATGCACTAGGCATGCACTAGCACCTACCTCACATGCACTAGGCATGCACTAGTATATGGTTATTAACACTAAGTACATCCCAAGAAGAGAAAGACCCATTTGCCGTCCCCCAAAATGTTACTTACTCAGAAATGGAAAATAATTTCCCATTATGATTGGTGCTTAGAATTAATAGAAGAGCTTTAAATAAATGCCCCTCCCACCCCCACTGCCTCATGTGTGAGTCAGAGAGTGGGGTGTTATGGCATGAGAGTATGTGTTTTCATGTATGTGGGTTCATTCGTGTGCATGTGGTGAAACCAGAAGCTGACATCGATGTCTCCCCTTGACTGCCCTCCACCTGATGTATTAAGGGTCTCTCACTTGAAGCTCACAGATTCAGCTAGTCTAGCTATCCAGCTTACTCCTGTCTCTGCCCCTGAGTTCAGAGTATTATAGGCAGGCTGCCATGAGTCCCTGGCATTTATTTGGGTACTGGGGATATGATATACTTATACAGCAAACACTTGAACTACTACTAAGCCATCTCTCCAGCCCAGTGTCCTTATTGTTTATGTAAATGAAGATCATTTTTAAACACATAAGGTGAGGAGATGATAATGATCCAATTGACTTTTCAAGTACAAATGAACGACCCAAATGCATCCACTGATACCCTTGTTGACACTCTCTTAATCTACTGATTCACATGTAGAAAATGCAAAACAGAATGAGAAGTAGAAGTAACATGAACTTGGTATGATGTGCTGGCTAAAAGCAATGAAAAATTATAATTAGAGACAGGGCACTATTCCACCTATGCACGCACGCATGTGTGTGTCTGTGTGTGTCTATGTGTGTCTGTGTGTGTCTATGTGTATCTATGTGTGTGTGTCTGTGTGTGTGTGTCTGTGTGTGTGTGTCTGTGTGTGTGTGTCTGTATGTGTGTGTCTGTGTGTGTGTGTCTGTGTGTGTGTGTCTGTGTGTGTGTGTATGTGTGTGTGATCCGTGATGATGGAGATTATCCCAGTGCCTTGTGCTTGTTAGGCAAACACTGTACCAGAGCTAAATCCCCAACTCATTCAGAACGTAAACATCAATTACTAACTATGTCTTCTACACTGACAGTGACCAGAACATTTTTAAAATTTTAGACTTTCAAAAGCTCACATGCCATTGAAGTAGAAGGGAAACCATTCTCATGACCCCTTCCTGGGAGGTTACCTAGTCCTCTGCACAGAGATTATTCAAGTCAGCCCATGGGGGAAGCTGCATCTCTCAGGCAGCATGAAGACAGTGTCGGGCAGGGATCCCCTCCCTTCAGTTCCAAAGAAGCCTTGTCCGATTTGTCATCAGACAGCCCAGGTATAATCATGGCCACCAGAGGCTCTGCTCTATGACAGCTTCTAGCATATAAAGCACTAGAAGTGACCAATCATTGCTAAAATTCAATGGTCTAGAATTGTGTACTCTAGAATGTACTAGAAACCAAGCATGGGACACACTCTTGTAATATTAGCAGTCAAGAAGCAGAAGCACTCAAGAAGTGGAAGCAAAAGGATCTGGAGCTCAGAGCCAGATTTAAGATCTTGTCTCAAAAAAATCATCGTCATCATCATGATGATGATGATAACAGAATACCGTTAGTGCTGGCTTTGGTCACACATACCTATAATCCCAGGATTTAAGAGACAGAATCAAGATGGCTGCAATGTGGAGGTCAGCCTAGGAAACATAGAAAGCCCTTTCCTGTGAGAAAAGAGTGAGTAATGAGGAGAATGGATCAAAGAAAACAAATAGCAAATTATGGCAAGGATGTTGGGGACAGAAACTCTTATACATCAGAGCTACCACAATAGAAATCAGAATGCTGTTCCTCAAAACATTAAAAATAGATTTACGTATGACCAGAAATAGCACTCCAAGGCGTATACCTGAAGGACTTTGTCATACTTGCACTAAAAATAGAAGTGACTGAAACTCAGAGACATTTGCACGACCATATTTACTGCTGTACTACTCACAATAGCCAAGATATGGAACAGCCTAGATGTCCTTCAGCAGATGAATAAAGAAAATGGCTCAATAAGAATTCTCAGCCACAATGAGAAATGAATTACAGCATTGTAGGGAGATGGACAGGACTGGAGATCATGTAAGACAAGATAAAGCAAACTCAGGAAGCAAAATAGCACACATCTCTCAAATGCAGGGTCTAGGTGGTTTTGTTGTTGTTGCTCTGTTTTTTATTTTGAGACAGGGTCTTACTATGTAGCACTGGCTAGTCCAAGACTTGCCATGTAGAGCAATCTGCCTCCCGAGCCCTGGTATTAAAGGTATGCACCACCGCATCCCAGAACATAGCTTTAAATGGGCATGTAAGATGTGAATGTGTGACGGATGCATGTTGAAGGCCTCTGGATGGATATGTCATCCCCATCCCTTCATCTGGGTGCCCGAAGGAAAAGGAAGACCACTTCAACAGCAGGCCTTTCATCATTCTGGAGAGGGGACAGGTTTGGGTGGTTTAAACCCCTTCATTGTCTTTGTCAGGATTCTGTTCCTGTTATAGACTACTTGAGCTTACACAATTCATAACAAGTAGGCATTTATTCCACTCACAGTTCTGGGGGCTGGGAAGTTCTAGATCAAGCTTCCAGTATCTGAGAAGGTCCCTCTGGATGTGTTATTATTCAGTGCTAAGAGGCAGAAGGGCTGAGGAGCACAAGACAAAAGAAACAAGTCTTCAGCCACTTGAATGTGCCTAATCTCACAAGCTAAGCAGGGTTTGGCCTGGTTACACTTGGATGGGAGAATCAGGGAGACAAATTTGTCCATTCATGTGATACATCACCTGCCAAGATAACATAATCCTAATCCCTGAGGCTGGAGCCCCCGTGACCCCAGCAAGCATCAGTTATAGTACCTTCTCTCAGCATTCCTGCTCGGGGATCCAGTTTCTACTGCATGGACTCTGGGAACGTGTTCACACCCTGCCAGTACTTTGCTTGGACTGAGCTTGCCAATAACAGTTCAACAACTCCAAGTTCTTTGTCTTCTTCACCTAGCAACCATCTTGCTTGTTGATGCCTCCAAGCACTTCACAGGTAGACACAGGGGCACACTTGGAAATCACTTGATGCAAAAGCAAATCCTGCCCTTTATCAGTTGTAATGATGTATTTCTTAAATTTCAATAGGACACATTTAAGGTTTCAATGTTGGCTTGATTTGGGCCACAGGTTTCTGTCACAGAATTCAAGGGACCCACTACACCATTTACTCACAACTAACAGTTTTTAAAGTGCTTCTTCTCTGTGGATATGTCTTGTAGCCCTTTCCCTCTGAAAGATATTTTTGCTTGAAACTTTACTTTCTAGTCACTGGAAAATTGTAACAAAAGTTTCTTTTCTTTTGATTTATGTAATTATGAAATTTGCTCCAAGACATTAAAATTACTCTTTAAATTATGTCACCGCTGCCAGGTGTAGTGCTGCATGCCTCCGTGGCCAGCACTTGAGAAGCAGAAATAGGTAGTTTCTGACCTTGAGCTGCGTCTCTCAGGCAGCATGAAGACAGTGTCGGGCAGGGGTCCCCTCCCTTCAGTCCCAAAGAAGCCTTGACCGATTTATCACCAGACAGCCCAGATATAATCATCAAGATCAGCTTGGTCTACCTAACAAGTTCCAGGCCTGGGCTCTGTAGTAAGACCCTGCCTTAAAACAACGAAAAGCATCTCTGCCACATGCCACAGACTAGACACAGCCTTCCAAATCACTGGTACACTTCGGAGGTAGTCTTCACCTTCCATCCCACTGAACTCCAAAATATACAAAGTGTTTAGCCCTAAGATTAGAGAGAGAACTGAAACAGGATGTTCACTACCTACTCAATTCATTTTGCAATAAGTGATTCCAATCTGCCTTTGCAGTTAGAAAACGAGTCTTAGACCATGCACGCTTCGGAGTATAAGTTCTACTGCAGAACAGAAAAAGACGATTCTTGTGTTCTCGAGGAAGAAAAAGAAAAAAAGAAAGGTAGCACCTAGTTCATACAGCAGCTAGGATGTGATAAATCCACCCGGCCACAGGATTCCTGCCTAAACTAACAATTCATTTACGGCCACAGTTCACCGCCCCTGTCATCACTTGCATGCCTCTAATTACCCCCCATCTGTTTCCCGTTTGAAGTTTACAGCACTTGCCCACTTTGGCTACACTAGTTTACATCTAACATCAAACACATGCTTATGTTTACCACATACCAGTTCTGCATTCTCGAACTTAAAATTATATCAATTTATAATCCCATTAATGGAAAACTTATGAGAAGGATCCGGATCCTTTAATAAAACGAGAAAGAACAACCATTTGGATGCTGTTAAGAATGAGCCCGTACCGAAGGCTAAATGCTTCGTTTAGATACACCCTGCTCAGATAAGAGGGCCTCAGGAACTGCTGTCTTGGCTGCTAAGAACAGACCACGGCTTGGAGTTCATTTTCTGGGACTCCATGTGGAAGCATATGTCTTCATTGGAAAGATGAGTGATCAAAGAGACCATGCGTACTGTTTGTTCAAAGACGTATCAAATCTGGGGCCGGGAGTGTAGCTCTATGGTAACATGTGAGGCTTAATATGCATGAAGCCCCAAGTTCAAGTTCAAACCTCAGTACGTCCATGTGCTTGCTCAGATTTACACACACACACACACACACACACACACACACACATACACACACACACACTGCGGTTTCAAATTGGGGCCTTCAAACTTGCCACTTTTAAAAATGCATTTCTGTGTATGTATATACATGTTTGATGTGGGGAGTGGGACAGGAGTATGTATAGCATGGTACACATGGAGATCAGAGGACAACTTTAGGGCTCCGTCCTCATCTTCCACCTTCTTTGAGGCAGGGTCCTCCCTCTCTTGCTCTTCAGTCCTACAACGCCACCTTCACTACTGTACAAGATCCCAGCAATTCTCCTGTCTCTCTCCCTCCTTTCCAGCTAAGGGTGCACTGGGACTACAGACACATGGGTGTTACTGGGTCTAGCATTTATATGAGCGCTAGTGGTCTAAGCTCAGGTCAATTGCATAGGTTTGCCAGACAAATGCTTCACCCAGTAAGCCATCTCCCCAGCCCTGAACTTATCACTTTTAAGGGCAGGTTTGTAGATGAACCAAGTTTCAATTTCAAAAATGAAAAGGGGGATGTCCCCATATGGCAACAGGCACTCCATATATGGCTCCTTAGCACAGACCAGATACATATTTGGGCGTCTATATCTACTGCTGACCAATTTCCAAATAAAACTACAGATAAGAACACTATTTAGATCTTGGACTATTTCCAAATGGTTGCAGCTCTAAAAGAACATATTTTGGGAAGTATAAGAGATTAAGGTCTGGTCCTGTATGCTTTCTTCCACATAAAGGAAGAGCCCCTTCCTTCCTGTGCACTTCTACCCTTTTAGTAAAGGGCACATGGACTCTTGCTCACTTTTATAGTCTTTTAAAGGGTTCTCTTTCTCCTTTTCCCTCCCCACCCCCACAAGAAAGTAGCCTTTGTTCTGTTCCCCAAGGTCTCTAGCAACAGTGGCACAATGTCCAGAGAGATGGCTGTGTCAATCCTGAAGGCAGGTGTTATGCACAGAGATCCCTGATGAGTGGCTGGGTTGGGACAAGTGGGGTCTGCAAGTCAGGATGGCTAAGTGATCTCCGAGTGGGACCAGTGTCTTTGTCCCATCAGCAACATCTGCTCCAACCACAGCCCTTTCCCCTTGCCTCATCCACATGTGTTCTACCCATTCCTCAGCAATTTCTGACTCTTCCTCCGTTTGTAAAATGGCAAAACAGCCACAGCATCCTACGAGAGGTTTGAAGGACACAACCCTACTTTGGCTGTACAACCAAGCACTGCTTCCTAGAGACCCAGCTTCAGGGAAACTCTAGGGTGCGGATTCCTTACTGTCTGTGTACTTCAAAGGTTTTTGGCTTGATGACATCACTGGCTACTTTGCACCCAAATGTTTTTCATACACATCACCTCTTAGCTTACTTGTTCCAGGGAGCCTTGACCTTGGCCAGCATGACGCATACCAGAGACAATCTTACAGGCTGGCCACAGCTAGTTGAGCTCATGAACAACTTGGTATGTGGACACTCTGCCACTGTTAGACTCTAACACATTGGATGTACTGAGGTCTGTGAAAACATCCTCTAAAACACTGGTCATTTCATGAGCCTGCTTGCCTTTTAATGGCATTGAAATAACTGACTTGATCAAATGTTCCTGGTAACATAAAATAAACTCAAACGTGCCATTACCAGCAAGTATTTCAGCGTGGTGCCTGGAGTCCACATCCTCAAAAGTCATAGATTTAGGTGTGCATCCTCTCTTAAGTATGACCTTCTAATGGTGGCACTATTTACAGACAGACAGTGACTTATTTGGTAGCATTAGCATATTCTCTTTGCAGCTTCTTGAGCATTTGTGCCTATTCTCTGTTTCCAATATTTCCACCTGTGTCAATAAAAACAACAAACAACTGTTCTGGTATACAGAATGTCTGTGGGACCATGAAAGGCAGCCTGGTTCCCAGTTGAGCTAAGGCTAGAAGACCCAGTGACCCTGAAGAGACGGCAGGCATTTCATCTGATTCCCAGGCACCAGCGTCCCTATCACTAGCCTCAGCCCTCCATAGATTTATGGCCATCAGTCATGTAAGGGCAACGCCCTAAACCCCTCCACAGGTAGAGGATGCAACATGTGGTCACATAGGTTCAAAACAGATCTCCATTTTAATGAGGCACCTAAAGGCCTGGAGGCTTAGCCAATAAGCTTTCTTTCCTCGACACTCCTCCCTGCAGAAGGTATTAATCTCAGGCCCATCCTGAGAAGTTGGGTATGGTTTTACTCACCCACTTTCCGCCATGACAATAAATGCCTTAAAACCATGGACTGCCTCTTTTCATTGAGATCTGCCGTGGGGAGCCATGGAGAAGGCTTTTGCCTACAAAGCTGCCATCTAACCTCCGTAGAAGGCCTCTCTGTGCTCCCAGCCATGACCACCACCAAGCCCAAGCTCAAGCCACCGCTGCAGTCAAGCCAAGAACTCCACCCACCCCAACCCTCCTGGGGACCAGTCAGAGCTCCCCAACTTCAGCAGGACTGGGAAGACATAGTGGAAAGTGACAGGGACACATGTCAGCAAAGATGGTTTGGCATGCAAGTCATGTGACTATGACAATGGAAGAAGCAATAAAGTTTCCTATTCACCATGAAGAGGCCTGCCGAGCAGAGGCGTTTGCCTTCTTGGAAGGTCTGCTTGCACAGCCTGTTTTGACAGTGCCTCAACTGGAGCCCGTATTTCATGAACAAAGCAAACAGTTTCTGCACTTGAACATTCTGAGGCAAGGGGACTCTATCAGGTAGAGGCTTGATGGCTTTGAACAGAGGCTACAGGTTGCCTAGCTTTGGAAGTGGAAGCACCACACCTCCTCAGTGTAACCTTTTCCTGCTTGTTCCCAGTGATAGGATTCCCAGGTCTGTGCCTGGGCACTGTTTGGCTGTCCTCTGCCTATCAAACTCATTCAGTACCATGTGGCCACCAAAGGGTTGAAAAGTCTCCTCCAGGCTCAGGAGCAACTAACTGCCTTACCCTCTTTGTCTTGTCTCTTAACAGGAAACTTGATCCTCAAAACCAGTAACTAAGCCAGTGTTTGCTGGACCACCTGTGACACTGTAGCATGGAAGTAAGCTAACATCCATACCAGACAGGCCCCAGGGAAGCTTAAAACTACCAAGTAGGTGATGTGGTTAACATCCTAGTTCCTTGTTTCTGAAATACATGGCTACATAAGAAGAGAATAATGTAAAAACAGAAGCTGCCATAAAGGGTCCTTAATTCCCAGTAGCTGATGATCTGAAGTGTCCCCCAAGGTCACAGGGCTGGAGAATGCTCGATTGTATATCCACCACCAAAAGGTTTCCCCCACATACTCAGGCTTCTATTGGTGGAAAGAAGGATCAATTCTGCTAGTGCTACCCTGCAAACTGAATCCACTAATGCTCAAGACTCTCTGGCCATTCAGACTGTTATGACAAATGCCTTGGTCTAGGCAGTTTATAAACAACAGAAATGTGTTGCTCACAGTCTAGAGTAGTCCATGATCAAGCGACCTCAGGTTCTCTGTCACATGTCCCAAAGATGGTGTCATGTCCCAAAGAAACCCTGGACAAATGGGCTAACTTACTAGCATACCAAATTGTCTGCTTGGCCTCTGCACTCTCTCAGCATTGCCAGTACCTGTTAGAGTCCTGGCTCCGCACAGGACATCTCACCATGTCCCCTGCTCTAAACCTGTCCAGCCCAGGGACCTCACCTTCTTTCCCCAGCTTCTCTTATATGAACCTTCCGTTGCAGCCATGAGCTCTCTTGGTTCTCTCTTCCTGTCCCTGTCCCTGGATGGCACTTCCCATGTATCCTCAAATGAAAGAAAAGATAACACTCTCCCTCATTTTGGGGGTTTGATTGTTTTCATTGTTTGTATTTTTTGTTTTGATTTGGGGGCAATTGTGTGTGTGTGTGTGTGTGTGTTATACATGTGTCTATAAGAAAAATATGAAAAGATAAATATCAAGCTTTTAAAAGTGATTTTCTGTGAGTAATTATATCTCTGGGTACTGTAATTACACCTTTTATTAATTTTTCTAATTTCTAATTTTACTCAAATACTCAGATAAGGAAAAAAAGTTGTTGTGGATCAAACCCAGGGCTTTGCACATGCCAAACAAGGGCTGTAATGGACACTGCATGTGTTGCCCTTTAAAGTGATGTTTGCCATCCCATCAAAATGTCAGCCCCTACAGGTTTCCTAGGAAGACCTTATTCGTTTTTTTAAATCTCTCTTTCTCCCTTTTCCTCTCCCTCTCCATCCCCCTCTCCCTCTCTTAGTCACCCCCTCTTGTGTGTGTGTGTGTGTGTGTGTGTGTGGTATGTGCCTTTAAACTTTTTATCTGTAACATGGAGAGGTTACAGTGAAGCCAGGTCTCCAGATCCTTTGAGTTCATAGCAGTCATGGTTTGAATCTCAATTATCCCACACAGGTTTAACTTTGAACTCCTGTTCTCCAGTCAATGGTACTAGATGGGGAGGTTGGAGAGTCTTTAAGACAGTGGTTCTCAACCTATGGGTTTTGACCCCCATTGTGTGTTACATATCAGATATTTACATTACAATTCATAACAGAAGCAAAATTGTAGCTATGAAGTAGCAATGAAAAAAATTGTATGCTTGGGAATCTCCACAACATTAGGACGGTTGAGAACCGCTGGGTTAGGGAGTGCTGCCTAGCTGACAAGCATGAGTCATGTGGACCCCTGAAGGTTAAGCCTGCCGGTTTCCTCCCCAACTCTTCCGGGTTCACCTTGATGTGAACAACCTCTATCACAGCTCCCACTGCCAAGAACTGAGTTGTGCCTCCCTGCTGTGGTTCTGTCACGGGATGAATCTCGGAAACCCTGAGTTCCATGTGTACCTTCCTGCCAGGCAGTGGTGGTCCACACCTTCCGACCCAGCACTGGGACTGGTCTACAGAGCAAATTCCAGATGATCCAGGGCTACACAGGGAAACCCTGTCTTAAAAAACAAACACACATTTGTGTTTGTACCTTTCTTCTCTCACATTGTTTGGGTCTGGTAGGAGGGTCACAGCAATAACAAAAGCAGCAGATAGAATAGCAAGATGATGAAAGAAATGTTAAGAGGTGGTTACAGGTGGGAATCATGTACTGTAAAAATAAAAGTGAGGAAGGTTTAGGAAGGAATAAGGGTGAGGAGATTGGGAGAGGAGGGATGGAAGGAGTCAGCCAAAGCCTAATAGGTACAAAAATGCCATAAAAAGTTTGCTGTGTACACACACACACACACACACACACACGGGGGGGGGGGGAGGAGAGAGGAGAAAGAGAGGCGTACACAGACATAGGCATACAAAGACAGACAGAGACATATCCAGAGGGATGCCCCCCCCCACACACATACACACACACACACACACACACACACAGTGACACAGTTAGGGATGCCCTCACCCATGTGCACAGAGGGGAGAGGGAGAGGAAGAGAAAGAGTGAAGTGAGAGCCAGAGAGACAGAAACAATGAGAGATGACCATACACAAACACACAATTTTTTTAGTTTAGTTGTTTGTTTTGTAGATTTATGATAGATCCTTGCTATGTAGCCAAGACTACCCTACAACTCTTAACTCTACCTCCTAGGTGCTAGATCTGCAACACCACACCCAGCTCTAGAAGAAATTTAATTTTTTACTTCAAAACTTCTTTTAAAAAAACCTTCTTTTTAAAAAACTTCACTGCACTTGGTACCGTGTAGCCTGGGCTATAGAACAAGGTCAAACGCTAACAGGAGCCACATGAGGACCCTCTCCAAGACCCCCCAAGAAAACAAATTAAAATATGGGGCTGAGGGTCCGGCTCCATGAGAGGGCAAGCACTTAGCCAGCGCCGTGCCCAGAATCAGTATCCGGCAGTGTGAACAAGTATCAGCTACTGGGCTTAGTGCATCTCAGTAGTGGAGGCAAGGTTAGCCCAGGCAGGGCTCTGGATTGGATCCCTAGCATCACAAAAGCTTACCGAATAAGAGAGACATTTGCCACCAAAAGGGAAGAGGACTAGCCCTTTTGTCATCAGCCATTTAACAGGAGCAATGGAGGCTGAGAGCGCTGCTCAGTCAGCAGAGCACTTGCCCGCTTGCCCAGCATGTAGGACTTCCTGGCTTTAATCCACACACAGCGCTGCATAAAGCAGTGATTCTATCAGCTCAGAGACAGAGAGACAGGAGGATCAGATATTCAGTTATTTTCAGCTACATAACAAGTTCGAGGCCAGCCTAGGACACAGAAGCCCTATTTTAAAACAACAACAACAAAAACTAATTTGAACAAGTGTCATCTACTGGGAAAACTCACTTCTACTTTGAATTTTTTTTTCCTTAGTTGGGAGTAGGAAGGATGTGTCCTAGAGTTGGGTGTGGGGACAATGCAGACCTTTGGGACCGGGTAAGGGCAGTTCCTTCAGCACCAAGGAGGATGCATTCAAAGTTGTGGAACTTTCAGGCACATATTAACATAAATTTTGCAATCCAGTAAGACTTTAAGAGGAAGGATTTCAAAGCCCATGTGTTTGCCTTGGGGGACCCAGGGCCAGAGCAAAGCTTAGTGCTCATAGGCTCACAGTAATAAAGCATATTCATGAGGCGGTAATGGGAAATGGACGAGTCCATGTTTCCTCCAGAGGTTGATGCGACTTGGAGGACGTTCCTTCATACATCCCCAGCATGATGGGCTTCTCCAAAGCCGTTTCCCAGACTTAGTAACCCTTCGCTGTCGGGGGCAGGTTCCATTTGCGGTGAGAAATCCCCACGGAAATTTATAGGAAACTAACCCCATCCCCCCATACACACACACATTTTCATTCCATCTAAAATGCTGATCACCTGATACTGAAAGAGTACTTCCATTTTAAAGGTGAGTTGCAGAGCTAAATTGAGAGTTGACTTAATCCCATGTTTATGGGGTGATTAATGTCCCAAGTAACCAGGCTGGCTGGCAAGTTAATGCTTTCTTCCTTTAACTAAGTGCACAGGGCTTCTCACCTTTGATCACACAGTACATCTCTGCCACTGGATTCCAGCAAAGCTAAGAGTCAAAATGACTTCCTGAACTTCCTCTGCATCAGATGAACATGGAGCCCTTGGCTCACCATGATTCCTACCAGAAGGAGTTTTGGTGATTTAAGGGGAAGGGAAAATAAAATAAATTGGCAGTGGTGGGTACTTGGCAGAAGGAGGACCTTCATCGGTATGTCAGCTAGGGTACTATACGTGTAGTAGTGTGACTTACCTTGTCGTGATGTGTGGCTGGTGTTTAGTTTCATTTCTATTACTGTGATGATATACTCTAAGTAAAGCATCTTTAAGGTGCACAGGGTCACTTTGCTTTCTATTCCAGGTTACAGTCTGCCACTGTGGGGAAGTCAAGGCAGACACTGGAAGTAGTTAGTCACATGCCAGGAGAGAAAGACAGCATGAATGCTTACGGCTCCATCCACGGTCTCCTTTTTCATGCAGTGTAGGACCCAACCCCGGGGGGATGGTAGCATCTACTTTCAGACTGGGTTTTCCCAGACCAGCTAATCAAGACCATCTCACTCAGGCACGCCCAGAAGCTAACTTGATCTAGACAGATCCCTCATTGAGAGTCTCTTCCCTAGTGAGCCTATATTGTGTCAAGTTGTCCATTAAAACAAAGCGTCAAACCCAGCCTCAGTAGTAGCAGGGAAAGCGATAACTGCTTGTCGAGGTCTGTTCTCTGGAATTCTGCCAGGGGTGTTAGCTAGTTTTTTCTTGATTACCCTAAGATAGTGATGTGAGACTCAGAGAGAGATCCAGCAACTGACCCAAAAAGTATATCTAGATTTTCCCAACCCACAACTACCAGTTCCCCCATTCCTAATCACAAAGTCACTCATCTGCCTTGCTTAGATTCACTTACCTGCCTATTTACAGCAGTTTAAAGAGAGAGAGGTTTATCCACTCACAGCCTCATCAGTAAAGGACTCTAATCCCACCGTGCTCATTCCCAAAAGCGACGTGCCCAGGATGCATCAGTCCCTCCCACCACACTATCACAAGACGTCATCAGCAACCCAGCGTCTACTTGGGAACACACAGCTCTGTCTTTTGAGTAGACACCTCAGTTGATCAAGCCACCATGAGAAATACCTGTTTCACTGTATTGTCACCACAACACGGTCAATATCCTCACGTGAACACTCTCCCACATAGTCCTTCACTTGTTACACTGAATAGAAGGGAAGAGGCAAAGATGGAGGGAGAAGGAGGGAGGGAAAGGAGGAGGGCAGTGGCAAGAGCAAACCCTTGCTGTGAACCTTACCTTCTGAGCCTTTTCTCCCTTTGGCCATATTTAAAATACACACACACACACACACACCCTTCCTCTGTCCCCATTCCCGGAAGCACACCTTTGAAGAAAGACTGGTACCTGTCTGGTTTTGACTATGGATCGAAGTGTACCAACCATCATTTCTATGTCAAGAGTGCCAATGTCTTACCTCCAGGAAGATCAGGCATCAGCTGAAAGGTAGGAGAAATGAAGGAGAAAGAGGCAGCTCTGGGACTGAACAGCCCTGACCTTGGTCTGAAACACAGTCCTTCTGGTCAAGGGGATAGAATAAGGAGGCCAAAGGACCACTCCTCAGGAAGGCAGGACCAGCCCTCCCAAACAGGCTCTCGGTAATCTGTGCTCAAGAGAACAGTAATTAAAGGTGAAACCATTATTTCTTTAATGAGATACTATACTTTTCCTTCCAAAATTCCTGCCCCCTCCCTCCCCACCCCCCACACATACACATACTCAGCATGGTCCCTAGGAGCTGCCCTGAGGCTCAGCTAGGTCTGTCTGCCTTTCTGAGTCCAAACACAGAAAAATGTAACAATGTAACTTCTGTCTTCTTTCTCTTTCTTTCCTATGCTGACTAGACCCCAGGCATGCTTTTGCTGTACCTCGAACTTCCTTATTCTGCTCTGAAGCCCCTTCCCACCGGGTGACTACCTGCTACCCTGGGGCTGATCTCCATGCTATCTTAACGCAAGGCTTATTACTTTTTTTTTTTCTCCTCCTCCAGGCGGATACCAGGATTTACAGTTTGCTTGACCTGGAGTTTTTCTTTGAAATTCCTGCAAAAGGTATTTAATCTCTGAGTAAGACTTGTGTATCTTCATCCACCATGAATAAAACAGTTTGGACAAGCAAGGACTGTCCACTGCATCAAAGACTGATGCAGGGGAGGCCTTCGTCATACAGAGCCTAGCCTAAGCCCCACTGTACATTTGACACTCACTTGGAGCCAAGCCTGAGCCCCCCCTCCGCCCCGTCCAGGGCTCAGGGTGGCCAGGACTCGCATTGTTCCCAACTCCTTGAAGTCCCCAGCAGCATCTGGCTACACAGGAAGATGGGAACCACTGCCTCCCTCCAGCCCTCGATGCTTCTCACCAACTGTGACCCATACCCTGACTGTGTTTCCCAGCATCCAGTGGCTAGGTGGAAACACAGAACGGAGGGCACATGCCTTTAATCCCAGCACTCAGGAGGCAGATAGGTGGATCTCTGTGAGTTCAAGGCCAACCTAGTCTACAGAGTGAGTTCCAAGAAAACCAAGGATACAAAAGAAACCCTGTCTCATAAAACCATAAAGAAAAAAGAAAGGAAAGAAGGAAGAGAGGAAGGAAAGCTAGGCATGGTGGCACATACCTTTAATGTTAGTACTCAGAAGGCAGAGGCAGACAGTTCTCTGTGAGATTGAAGCAAGCCTGGTCTACAAAGTGAGTCTAGGACAGCTAGGGCTAGTACACTGAGAAACCCTGTCTCGAAAAGAAGAAAAAGGAGGAGGAAGAAAAAGAGGAAGAGGAAGAGGAAAAGGAAGAAGAGGAGGAGGAGAGAAAAGAAGAAAAAGAAAAGAAAAAATTGTAAATACAGTGAGACTCTCTCTTCTCTCTCTCTCTCTCTCTCTCTTTCACATACACCACACACACACACACACCACACACACACACACCTTATACCCATACCATGTCATTGTCCTAATAATAGCGAGTATGTATTCAGTACTTATTGAGTACCAAGTATTGTTCAGTGAGAACACATTTAATCTGCCTTTGAAATAGGTACTATTATTACCTGCATTTTACAGATAATGAAATTAAGACTCAGAAGGTTAATTGAGACACAGCTATGAAGGGACAGCAGTGGCCCAAAGGGAACATATTTAGGTCTAGTCTGAGAATTCACTAAGTAGCTGTGTGTCCTTTGGTCTATCAGGAAAGGCGTGGTCTAAAGTCTCTGTGGTACTGGCAGAGAGTTCTATAATAGGATGTAGTTAAGGTCCTTTGGGAAGTGCCTCACTCTCCCCTGTGGGCTGAAATCTAATTCATGGTTATGGTGGGTGTGAGTCTGATCTTCCTGTGGCAAAGCCCTGTGGAATCCCAGGCATGAAATGCCTTCTAAAGCGCTCACTTGTTACTGTGTTACCATGCATTAATGAGAAACAGCACACTAATTTCCCCCAGCTTCTTCTGGGATTTGTCTGTATCCCTGGATTCCTTTTCACTCGCCATTTAGATAATAGAGGGAGAACACTTCATTAAGTGTACAGGGAGGCATCTGGCTTTGCTTGCCCCTTTTAGATCGCTCCACCCTGGCCAATCAAGATGGTGAGGGCTCAGTTCACAAATGATTTTTTTTAACCCTAAGTCTGCAAAAAAAAAAAAAAAAAAAGGAAGAACATAGGTTTATGGCCTTGATGTTCACAGTTAAAAGTCTAATACCTGCCTCTGTCAGTGCTGACAAAGGAGCCCAGGTTACACATGCTAAGCAAATGCTCTACCTCAACACTCTGCTCCCATCTTCCATTTAGGCATTCTCTGTCTTCCTTTGTGGGCAGCTTCTCTGCTAGAAGATCTGTAGTTTTAAGATAGCCTGAGCCAGCAAGGCATGGCAGCTCACACTTATAGACTCAGCACGCAGGAAGCTGACACAGAAGGATCACTCCTGGGCTGTGGAGTGAATTCAAGGCCAGCCTAAAATACCCAGTGAGATCCTGTCTCATAAAACAGAAAAAAATGAGGGTGAGCAAGGAGGAGGGAGGAAGGGAGGGAGCAAGAAATGAGCTGCCATGAAAGCCACTCACGCATAGCAATTGGGCTGTAGCTCAGTGCTGGAGCATGATCTTAGCTGTGTAAGGCCTTGGGTTCCGTCCTCAGTGCCCATCCTAAACCATTCCCATAATTCATTTGACCATCTCTTAGGATCCAGCTTAGGCCCTCATTTTGTGTATTTTCACTTTTTTGAGACAGAATCTTATGCAACCTAGGGTGACTTCAAACTTGCTATGTAGTTGAGGATGGCCTTAAACATCTGAGCCTCCTGCCTCCACTTCCTGGGTGGTAAGATTACAAGTGTCACCATCACACTGGTTTTAAGAAGTGGTGAAAACTAACCCCAGGTTTTTATGCATACTTAGTTCCATCACTGTAGAGAAGCCAAGAGGACTGGGAAGTGTGCATTAACGCCTTCCTTAGGACAACAGAGAAACCTCATGAACATATGTCCTCCAAAAAACAGACACAGTCCGGACAGCACAGCTTTTCCTTTGAAGTCTCTGTCTCTATAAACCTTTTAAAATAGTGAGTAGCAGAGCCAGGGATGGTGGGGCCTGACTGTAATCCCAGGACTCAGAAAGATGCCTGTTCTAGGCTAATAGAGACAGCTTGTCTTTTAAAAAGAGGAAGGAAGGAAGGAAGGAAAGAAGGAAGGAAGGAAGGAAGGAAGGAAGGAAGGAAGGAAGGAAGGAGGGAAGGAAGGAGGGAAGGAAGGAGGGAAGAAAGAAAGAAAGAAAAAGAAAGAAAGAAAGAAAAAGAGAGAGAGAAAGAGGGAGAGAAAGAGAGAGAGAGAGAGAGAGAGAGAGAGAGAGAGAGAGAGAGAGAGAAAGGAAGGAAAGAAGGAAAGAAGGAAGGAAGGAAGGAAGGAAGGAAGGAAGGAAGGAAGGAAGGAAGGAAGGAAGGAAGAAAAGTAGAAAGGGTAAAAGAAAGACTATCATCTGTGCTGGCTAGTTTTATGTCAACTTGACACAAGCTAAAGTCATTTGGGAAGAGAGAATCTCAACTGAGAAAATTCCTCCACCAGATTGGTCCGAGTGTAAGCCTTTGGGACATTTTCTTAATTGATGATTGATGTACACCTTACAGCCGGACCTTTCGAGATCCTCTATTATTGGGGCATGTGGAAGAAGTGATCACAGAGATCCCACTATGAAGGCCCAGCACACGAGGTCATACACAGGCTGATGAATCCTACACACTATTATTGTGTCAGTGGCTATCAAGAAACATCTAACAGGTATCCACTGGTGGAGAGAGAGCGTGGGAGCAACCCTGTTTAAGGTACAGACAAAGGAAAACCTCAAAGCTGAGAGTGGAACAAACATTCAGAAAAACTTTCTGGTAAATGCCCAAATGTGAGACAACCACGCTTAAAGAATTTGTAGCCTGTGCCAGGCAGTGGTGGTGCATGCCTTTAATCCCAGCACTTGGGAGGCAGAGGCAAGGGGATTTCTGAGTTCGAGGCCAGCCCGGTCTACAGAGTGAGTTCCAGTACAGCCAGGGCTACACAGAGAAACCCTGTCTTGAAAGAAAAACAAAACAAAACAAAACAAAATTTGTAGCCTGTGGGACATGGATAAAAAACTATAAAAATACCAACTCTGACCTCATGGACTCACCAAATAATCACACATGGGGAAGCCCATTTGCTTCAGCCTTCACAGTTGTGAACAAGAGTCAAAGAAGAAGAAAACCACTATGAGGATTACAAGAAGTTCCCCTCCAGAATCAACAAAGTTCCCAGAGGTGTGAATTTACAGATATGACATAAATGTCAGAGTTTAATAAAGTAAATGTTAATAGTTATAATTAATGTATTAAGGGTTTTAGGAAGAAAAATAGACAACATATAAAGCAGCATGAATCATTTCAGCAGTGGGGATTAAAGAAATCAGATAAGAGTCCTAAAAATGAAAAATAATAACAGAAATGAAGGGTACCACCAGTGGACACATTGGTCACTGATGGAAGTGGAGGGTACCACCAACAGACACATCACCTGATGATGGAAGTAGAGGATACCACTTAACGAGCACTTCAGTCAGTGTCGTGGATTTACTCTGTTGCTACAATAAAACCCTTTGACCAAAAGCAACTTAGAGAAGTAAAGGTATTATTTCATCTTATACTTCCAGATCACAGTTCATCACTGAAGGAAAGAACTCAGAATAAGAACTCAAGATCATGACGCCAGATTTATGGAGAAACTGCATAGTGGCTGGCTCAGATTCATGCTTAACTAGCTTTCTTTTGTAGCCCAAGATCACCTAGGATTGTACAACCCACAGTGGGCTGAACAAGTGAGATGATACCTCAGGGGTAAAGATGCTTATCCCACATTCAATGCCTGGGACCTACATAGTGAAGACAGCAAACAGACTCCTTTGAGTTGTTCTCTGACCTATTTGCATGTCACACACACACATATGTGCATGTACACCCACACACATACACATGTGTGCACAGATGTACACACCAAGGAAAAAGAAATTAAATACACAAATAAATTACTAAGCAGAAATAAACTTTTAAAATAAAGATACACAAAATGGATAGCCATTTTTGTTTTGTTTTTTGTGTGTTTGGGTTTGGCAGTGGGGACTGACTCTGGGCTACAGGCATGCTGGGTAAACTAGTGGACACAAGCCTCCACTCTGTCACTATACTAGCTGACAGATTCCATCAGATTGCTACAAACGTGCCTACATGATTACCTCAACTCTGGCTCTTATGCCATTGTGAATGAGTACCATTTGGAGCTCAGTCCCAATGTGGCACACCTCCCTCCCTAACAACCTGCCCTATTAGATGCAGGGAAAGTTAAATATCATGAGAGGGGATCAGGAGTTGGGTGATGGCAGCCACAGGGTCTCACTTGGCTTTGAATCAGTTTGACCTCCAGGAGACAAGCCTCACTGGAATCTAAGCTCTCAAGTCTCCCCACACAGAGCTAACTGCCAAGGGCATCCAAGTGTGACCAGAGCTGCTCTCACTAACTGCTCCCCTGTCCCATTTGTTTTCCATTTCTAGGTCCTAGAGGAAATAATTAATCTCCTCTTACTCTTCAATATTCCTTTATGTTTTCTTCCTTTCTCCATATCCCCTCTTGCTTTATCGCTCTCCCACTCTCTCAATCTCTCTTCCCTTCACTCCCTCTATACATTAAATTCAAGCAAAACTTGGAAAAGTTAAACATTGACCTTTGTTACATGAGTCATTTTAGTGGCCCTTGCATGCTAGCCTTCCGAGAAATGTTCCCTATCACCTGACATGTCACCTGATTCTAGCATTTTCTCAGTGTCAGATGATCCCCACCACACTACCACTACATTTTGTTCTAAGATACCAGCTCTTCACTGTCTGAAAAGGAAATGTGCATTTCTGGGCGGTGTGTCTCTGGGCTATGTGTCTATGGGCTATGCAACTCTTGGCTGTGTATCTCTGGGCTGTATATCTCTGGTCTGTGTGTCTCTGGCTGTGTGTCTCTGGGCTGTGTGTCTCTGGGATGTGTGTCTCTGGGCTGTGTAACTCTGGGCTGTGTAACTCTGGGCTGTGCATCTCAGGACTGTGTGGTTCTGTACTATGCCTCTTTATACTATGCATCTTTGGACTAGCTGCTGATTCCAGAACAAAACGCCATCTTTCTACAAATTGAGCTTACTCTTTTCTGAAAGGAGATTCTTTGGGGGTAGTATTATCAATAAAGTGAATGGATTTTCAAACCATGAGTGGGAAGGCTGGGCTCTTTGAATCTCTTTAGTGAAGAATTCACTTTGGGGTTCAAATTCTAGCTTCTGGGCACTTTGAAGATTTACAAATACAATTTACATTTTATGATTTTGCAAAATACTCCTGATAATAGTCACCGAAAGTTTGAAATTGTACCCCTCTCTCTTTTTCTTTAATTTTGCTTAATTTTGGTTTTCTGTTTGTGTTTTTGTTAAGACAAGATCTCACTATATTTTAATGCCTGTCCTGGAACTCAATATGCAGACCAGGCTAGCCTTAAACTTGTAAGACTCTTCCTGCCTCGGCCTCACCAATGCTGGATTGCAAGCTCTTCTTTAAAAAGCTGGGGATACAGTTCAGTAGCAACATCCTCAGTAGGGTCAGTTCCTAGATTAAAAACAAAATAAAACAAGCAAACAAACAAACAAATACAACAAGCAAAAACCACACACCAAAACTATTTTGGACTGGGAGCATAGCTCATTAGCCTAGCCAGCAAGGATGAAATGAGGTTCTATCCCCAAGATTAGGCTCCCTAGGGGTGGTACAGGATCATTGAATGAGTAAATCTAACGTAGCATTTCTCTATACAGTTAATATTTCAAGGAGGAAATTAAATACTTTAAAAATGTCTTAACTGGGTATAATGTCTCCTACTTGTAATCCCAGCATTTAAGAGCCTAAGGCAAAAGGATTAACACCAAGTCCAAAACCAGCTTGGACCTCATGTGGACTTTGAGTTGAGAGTATGGTGATGTGAGGTCCTGTCTCCCCAAAACCAAACCAAACCAAACCAAACAAACCCATGTCACAAAAGATTTCACTCACTAATATAAAGCGTGGAATGACATCACTACTGGCCGGTTTCTGCTTCTGAGCGATTTCGAGGAAGAGAGAGGAGACTGGTACTGCTTTTTCTCTTGTCTTCCATGTCATCAAGAGCCAAAAGAGATGGGTGAAAAGTTAATAATGCCTTTTTCTAATCTGCGAAGAAGAAGTCATTAGAAAATAAAGCCCTTTCCCAACTGTTGCCAGGATGGTTGACACATAAAACATGAAATCTAACCTCACAAATTTAATCTGAAGAGAAGAGAGAGTTCTTTTCATTCTGGAATTGAGAGGCAGAGAGCCTTCCTAGTCCTAGAGGTATGGGACAGGGGTCAAAGGAAACAGTATTTGTTCATGTACATTGAGACTTTCTCTTCCTAAAGAGTAGACACAGTTATAAGCAACCTTCACTGCCAACACTGATTGGATTTAGAGTCACTTAGAAGGCACGTCTTTGTGGGTGTCCCCAGAGGGCTTAATTAAGGAGGGAAACCCTGTCCGGAATGTGGGTGTCACCATCCTATATGTTGGGAAGGGACAGATTCCAGCATTCACCTCTCTGCTTCCTGACAGGGCAGAAGGAACAAATACCCTTTGCTCCTTCTGCCCTGCTGCCCACCTTGATTGACAGCGAACCACATTAAACCTTCCTCTCTAAGGTCCCTGGTTCTCAACCTGTGGGTCTTGACCCCTTTGGGGGTTGCTTATCACACATTTTCATTAGGGTTCATAACAGTAGCAAAATAATAGCTATGAAGTAACAACAAGATGGCTTTGTGGCTGGGGGTCACCACAACCTGAGGAACTGTATTAAAAGGTCACAGCATTAGGAAGGTTGAGAGCCACTACATAAGCTGCTTTTGTTATAGCACTTAGGAAAAAAGTAACGAGTACACCACCATATCAAGCAAAGTGCTACTGTGAAGTTTCCATCCAGAAATAAAACTTTGTGAACTTGATTTTAGTATTCCTGCATTCACCGGGGAAGAGTGTAGCCAGGTGGAGTGTTCTTGGGCAGAGCCCAGGTCTGAGCATGGTGGTAGGTGAATCACTCCATAAGTGTTTGTCAGCTTTGAGACAGGCAGAACACTCAAGACTGCAAGATGCACGGACCCATGAGATGAACACACGTTTATTTTTCTATTTTTATTTTTTTAAAGAATTATTTATTTTATGGATATGAGTACACTGTAGCTGTCTTCAGACACACCAGAAGAGGGCATCCGATCCCATTACAGATGGTTGTAAGCCATCATGTAGTTGCTGGGAATCTAAATGAGGACCTGTGGAAGAGCAGTCGGTGCTCTTAACCACTGAGTCATCTCTCCAGTGCCACAACACACATTTATATGCAGGACAATACGAAATGTAAAAACCCTTCCTTTCTATTTCTAAGGAAGAGATGATGTGCTAATCTCAACACTTCATCAAATGGGAGGAAATCTCCAATACAAGTCTATGCCATTGTCATATATTATTCAATTCACAGAGGAAAACAAGGATAAAGGTTGAAGTTATTTTTAAGCAAAATGGTCTCTATATGTTTCTTTAGTTTATTGGTATTTAAAAAAAAATAGGAGATTATTTTGGTTTTTGTTTTGTTTGGACTTTCTGTTTTGTTTTGTTCCAGATTTTATTCAGGAGAGTCTAAGAAAAATCAGTATGATTGTTTCAGACTATATATAACAGCATTGTTACCCATTCTGTCTGTTATAGAACTGGGAACAGTCTTGCTCCTCTCTCAAGTATTCTAGTCCAAATCCTGAGTCTGAGATTTATTGTAAATGTAAATCCAATTATATACAGTATTCCAAATGGGCAATGCTTTGTTGGTCAAAAAAGGAAAGATGACCCCAAGCACAGAACTGTGTGTACCACTTTCTGTCTTCTTGAAACAGACTTCATTAGTTTAATTATAATTAGAGAAAGGAGACATGATTCCAAACCTATATTGAATGAATAATGAGAGCTAAAAGTATAGAAGAAATAAATACATGGAAACACATGAGAAAAAGCTTATCTGTATTTCAAAGTAGTATTTCAGTAATAATTCCTCCTCTATAATGTCTTTTCTAAGATCAAAGAGCTCTAATGGTGCCTCAGGATTCTTAAGGCACATATTTGTGATACAAGGAAACCACTGTGGTTTCATTTTACAAATGAAACAGATGTTAGCTTTCAGTGGCTACCACAAATACCTGGAAAATCAACTTCATTTTGGCTCACGGTTTCCAAGGTACCTGCTGACCCTCTGACTTTAGGCCTGTGAAAGTCCCCATATTATGGCAGGGCTATGTAGTTGAGCAACTGGCTTGCTCATGATACCCCGGCAGGGAACCGAAGAAAAGACTAGAGGCTCATCATTTCCTTTCAGGATGTACCCTCCTACTAGTGCCCACCTCTTAATGGTTCCACCACCTTCCAGTAGTGCCAAGCTGGAGACCAAACTTTTCTTACGCAGTCCTTGTGGCCCAGTCCGTGCTTGAATTGTACCCAGCTGGAGGATACAGAGTACTTGACCAAGCTGCTTCTCTTTTCAAAACTAAAAGTTGACTTCTTCCCATGTGTACAGTAGTGACCGTGAGCCAGGAGAAAGGTTCCAGAAGCTGTGGCTTGTCTCTTGTATTGTCTCTTGCACAAATGGCCACATAAGCCACTGTCTGGAACATACAGGGCAAGTCTGCAATCCACTCAGTGCTAGTACAGCTATGCTTCCTGCTGCCTTAGGCTGCAACTTACCCCAGAGCAGAACAGCCTTCCTGCAGGAGTGTCATGGTCTCTCTGGAGACATAAAGCCAGGAGAGATACACAGTCCCTCAGCTAGCCCAAACTGAGTAAGTAACACCAACATGATTTCTGGTTGTCACCATGAGCACCAGTTTGGCCAGAATGCCAAGTTACCTTGTCAAGCAGCCATCTAAGTGAGCCTGTTAATTCAGAGTACCACAGTAGTAAGTGGTGGTTTCTGCACCTGAGCAATGGTGTAGGGTTCTCCCAGCTTGTGGGAAGAGGTACACAGCAAGACTCAGTAGCAACTGTTTGTTACAGCTCTCCCTGGAGCCCACCATCACTTCTCCAATGACAATAGGAAGAGAGCTGTGTTTATGTTTCTAGCACAATCAATGAACTAAAGTAGACTGGAGGTATCCTGCTTTCCATTTCATTAGAGAACCAAAGAGAAGGCATATGGTTGGTTTTTAACTGCCAACTTGGCCCAACACAGAATCTCCTTTAAAGAGGGTCTATGGCACGTCTTCTAGACCAGGTTGCCCTGTGGTCCTCCCTCTAGAGGATTATCTTGCTCACAAGTTTGTTTGTTTTTCTGCAGTTGATGTTGAAGTTCCAGTACTTTCTAATGAAATCGAAGTATTCCCTCATATAGAAGTCAAACTGAGTAAATTATACATTATATATATATATATATATATATATATATATATATATAAAATTAAAAATCTAGTTGATGTTTAAGCTAGTTTTGAAATCTGTTAGTCTTTAATTGCATACATACATTTATTGTATGTGTATGCCCAGGAGCACATGTGTACACACTGTACCTAGCTCTTGCATCTGCATAGCCCAGCTGCTGGCCCTGCCACTGTAGGACTTGTCCAAGCCTGTGAGCAGTGCCTATGGTAAGTTTCATTTGTATTATTTCAGACAATTCTCTCAACAAAGTGCAGCTATAATTACCAATCCTGACTGTTGTGTGGGGAAACTGAGAAGCTAATTAGCCTAAGAGGATACCCTTAATAACATGTCTTGTGTGAACTTGAACCCGGAGTCCTCAGAAAATTGCCTATACCCACAGTAGGTATTCAATCTATAAGAACATTAGAGTGAACATCTGGACAATACGTTTGACTAATGGAAGTTCTTTCACAGATAACTGAAGTTAGGACTTGGTGGATCCTACTACAAGTCTAGAAAGAAGGTGCCTTTTCCTAGGGCTAGGATGAAGACCGGGCCAAAAAAAAAAAAAAAAAAAAGAAAAGAAAAGAAAAAGAGAAAGAAAGAAAGCTTGTCCTTGTTTTTTTCAGCCAAGGTATTTGCGTGATGGATATTCTGAAGAGAGATCTATTTTTGTTCTGTTTGTTCCGTTCAGGTGTTTGTTGCTGTGGTGTCTCCACATGAAGTCAGGAAAGCCTAGAAAGAGTTGCAGAGCCTTGCTGTGGGCACGTGGATTTCCCACAGGCCCTCAGTCTTCTGGGAGCCCTAGGGACACTAACTCACTGCTGGGAACCATGAAAAGAGCTCCATAAACCTGCTAGGAGAAAAGGTCAAGTCCCACACTGGGACAAACACAATCAGCTTTTCAAGCAACCAGAGGCCTCCTGACTGCAAAGTGCATAGAAAGCAAGCAAACACTCCCACACTTAGAGGAGTGAAGCAGGCTCAGTGTTTAACACAGTGCGGTCTCTGGAAGGATTTACAACATGCTTCACAATCAAGTGTCAGGATGGGGAAATGACCCTTGACAGTTCTCAGTCAGGAGGATGGAGAGGCAGTTCTCCCTCCTGTTGCCTATGAGGTAACTAGTACCTCCCAGGGAAATTAGGACACACTAGTGAAGAGTCCTGCACTGAACCAAGACTTATGATCAGTCTGATAAATGTCACAGCAGATTTTACAGAGAGAAACCTGCTTTCTTATTTTCAGGGGAGAAAGATTTCCATTTTACTTAGTTACTTATGTATTTGGACACATATGGCATTATCAATAAACAAATATTTATTTGCTAGATAAAAAAATGTGTATGTTGCCGGGCGGTGGTAGCGCACACCTTTAATCCCAGCACTTGGGAGGCAGAGGCAGGCGGATTTCTGAGTTTGAGGCCAGCCTGGTCTATAGAGTGAGTTCCAGGACAGCCCGGGCTACACAGAGAAACCCTGTCTCGAAAAACCAAAAAAAATAAAAAATAAAAAATAAAAATAAAAGTGTGTGGCTCTCAGCCACACCTGCATTTTAAAATATTCCTCTTATCTACGCTTATTCATATCTTAAGTCAACACTACTGAATACAAGTTGACATTAGTTTGAGTCAGGGCCAAGAGAAGTCAGACACATAGACAGACAGAGAATAGAGCTTAAGAATATGAATAAAGGCAAGGCATACAAGAAAGTAGAAATCATCTAAAATCAGAAAATAATGAATCCTCCCCTGTGTTAATATGTGCATTGTTTTTCCAAAAATTACCTTTTATTAATTCAGGCTTGGTGGCAAACACCTGTAATCCTAGCACTTGGAAGTCTGAAGCAGAAGGCCAGCCTGAGTTACATAGCTAGATTTTGTCTCAAAAGCTAGCAAAACAAACAAACAAAAACCAAAAACAAAACAAAAAATCACTCCTCAAAACTTCAAAAACTCTAAGAAAACACTGCATAATAATATGATAACAGAAATAATCCCAGAGATGTGAGAAGGAAGTCCACAGACCCACATCATAGACAAATTAATTTAAAAAAGCATTTTTAGTGGTGTACACAGGCTGTCTCTCTTTAAGGCAGGGTTTAAGAGATAAGAGCTTTGATAATTTGGAATAGAAGGTTTCTAAATGGGGGATCTCACAGTCAAGTAGGTGGAGTTACAGAAACAGAACATAGCATTACAAGTTGGTCATAACAACCTCCTGAAACAAAGACATTTATGCACGGTGGTTGTAACAAGGTAGCTATAGCAACATGGTCATAATAACCTTTGAAACAAAGGCATGGTTGCTATATTCTGGAACAGGCAATGCAGAACCATTTGTAGTTAAGGTGACAGGTACGATATAGCCCAATCTTTGAGAAACAGACTTAATTATAAACAAGAATGAATCCAGTGTGCTTTTACTGTAAGATGGCTTTCAAGCCTAAAATGTAGGCAGGCTGGTTTATCAAAAGCTCAGGACTGGTTACTAGGGTGGTGGCCTAGCATGCATGAGGCCCTACGTTTAATGACAGTACCCTGTAAAGTACCACCATCTATAATCCTAGCACTAGGGAGGCAGAGGCAGAAAGATCAGGTGTTCAAAACCATTCTTAGCTACATAGCAAACTCCAGGCCAGCCTGACGACCCAGGACCTGTCTCAATGATAATATAAAAAAGTCCAAAGAATCATTTGAGTTTTGAAATAGAAGGTAATCTTTCTAAGTGTATGATTGTTTCTCCTGCATGTATGTCTGTGTACCATGTGCATTCCTAATGTCAACAGAGGCGAGAAGTTAACTTCTTACCTGGAACTGCAGTTAAGACGCTGTGAGCCACCTTGCGGGTACTGAGAATCAAACGTGGATCTTCTGGAAGCAGCCAGTACTCTAACTGCTAAGCCATCTCTCTATCCCTGAATGTAATTTTTTTAACACTAAGTTTATTAAGGAAAGAAAATTTGTGGGTTAGATTGTCTGTCTGTCTGTCTGTTTGTTTATTTGAGGTGGGTCTTCCCATCTTCTTGGCCTCCTTGAATGCTGGGAGGAAATCTGTGACCTTTGCTCCCCTGGGAAGAGGCTTTTCTCCAGGAGAAGAGAATGTGCCAGTCCTGTGATGCCTGGGAGTCAGGAAGCCCCCAGGGAGGGTGAGGCAGTTACAGCATCTGGTTGGATCTGGTTGCAGGGTCCTCTGTTTTGACCTGCAAAACTCTCTGTGGTGGCTTGGTCTAAACTCTTTAGGACACCCTGATGAAAACTTTTGATGTTAACATTCTCAAGGAAAAATACAACTCTTAGTTTAAAGAATATTAGCAGCCATGCATTAGTACTGCATGCCTTTAATCCCAGCACTCAGGAGGCAGAGGTTTCAAGACAGCCAGGGCTATACAAAGAAAAACCAAACCAAACAAAAGGAATATTAGCTATGTATTCCCTTACGTTAGCTTGAAGATTGCAGATAGGCTGAGCCTTTTGGCTTTGTAGTCATGTTTCATTTTTAGGGCCTCTTATTTTTTTCCTCCCTGTTTCCCTTATTCAGCAATTTGTTCTCTTTTAGGCTTACACACACACACACACACACACACACACACACACACACATTTATTGTTGTTGTTGCTGTTGTTTTTGTTATTATTATTACTGCAGTGCCAGAGATAGAAGTCCACTCGAGCATGCTAGAGTTTCAGAACTCTCCCCAGTTGCCAACACAGATTATAACTGTAGACAATAAATTGGGATGGAAAAACAGAAGGAAAGGGCAATCTTACATTTTCTGACAACAGAATCCAAAGGCTTGACAGGAAATTTGTAATTGTTTTTTCTCTAATTCTCTCTTCAGATTTATAGAAGGGGCAAAGATATGATCATAGCTCTTGGCTGGTCGAATTCAGTTTAACCTTTAATCCAAATGAGAAATAGCCTGTATTAGTCAGAGCAGCTGTGAAGTTGGTCACTATTACCAAATACTTCACTCAGTTTAGTAAAAATTTCTCAAACATGACACCACATACATACATACATACATACATACATACATACACACACACACACACACACACACACACACACACAGATTTTGGGGGTTTGTTTGTTTTTTTTTCGTTTTTTGAGGAAACTGATTGATGTTAGAGGCATGGCAGTTTCCTACTGTCTGACGAGTTCCCTTGGGAGATTGTTTTTTTTTCCGTTTTTTGAGGAACTGATTGATGTTAGAGGCATGGCAGTTTCCTACTGTCTGACGAGTTCCCTTGGGAGATTCCAGGGGCAGGGAGAGACCAGGAATAAAGAGCTTTTTGATTTCTCAGGGTCTTAACTGCTGAAGCAATTTTTGTTCCATTAGGTTTGTAACATGAGCATCTTCAGAGTGAATTTGCATGACGCCTCAGTTTATTAATTCATCACATCTAACTTAGTCTTCAATGCCAACAAACCAACTCCACACAAGCTCCAACATCTACTTCTTCACTGCCTTGAAAGGTGTTCAATGTAAAATTAGTCTAGGACCACAAAGCCCATTTAATTAGTACTCCAAGTGTGTACTGCATACAGTGTAGTTGGCGGCTGGTCTTTTCCTGAGTTCCCCTGGAAAGCAATCTAATCTACTCTGTGAAATCACCCTAGAGGCCATCTAGCCTTTGGCTAGTAGGAAGAATGGTTTTCCTGATAGTCCTGAGGAATGCTAAAAGCCTTGTGATATCATCTGGCAGTTAGAGTCTAACTACTTACCAAAGCATCTCCCACAGTTCCTTATCAATACCTTTCTAATTATCCTTTCCACCTTTGCAGAATGCAAAAAGTTTACACGCCCGGTAGACGTCCATAGCTGCAAAAACATCTACATTTTTTTAAAAATTATTTTAAAACTTAATATTATCTTATATGTATAAACATTTTATCTATGTACCATTTGAATGCCTGGTGCCTGTGGAGGCCGAAAGAGATCACTGGATGCCCTGAAAGTAGAGTTTCAGAGATTGTGAGTGCCCGTGTGGGCCTCTGCAACAGCAGCTAGTGCTCTTAACCACTGAGCCATCTCTCAAATCCTTGCTTCCAGGTCTCTTAAAAAGAATACCCAGTGGAAAATTACCTTGCGGCAGGAAATAAATTCCTATCTAGGTTAATTCAGCTTCACCCCTTCCAAATCTCTCAGATGAGAAAAGCAAATCACTGTGCAAGCAACAATATAGTATATCATTAGCTGATCCAGGAGCACACATTTAGAGTTTAAACCACACCTCAAATAAAGAGGTGACCAAGACTGGAAGAGGCTTTAAATAGCATCTTGAATTCTCAGATCAATGAGGAACTTTTACGAGTCAGCTGACTGAGCTGATAATCAATTGGGTAAGGGAATCAGTGAATTGATAACTCAGCATTTAATTAGAACTATGGCCCAAAGACTAACAAATCCAAACAAATGCCCTTTTTCAGAGAAATTAAATAGTTCTTCAGGTATGAAACCCCCAACGCTGTGAAAAAATTCCAGAAGCCAGTACAGCAGCTACTTGTGCTTGGCTGGAAGCACCTGTGGGCATGTTTTAACTGATGGCAGTGATTGTGCAGAATGAATCCAGCCTCCAAGGGCTACCGAGATAGAATCTGCCCCTCACTGAGACTCACCAGTATATCTGTAACTCTAAGAGAACTCAGGAAGGAAACAGGTACAGGAGATGAACATATTCTTCCAGTGGCCATAGTTATCTCCAAAGGAAACAATTACAAACCAAAATATCCCGTATGTGTGAGAAAAGCATACACAGAAACAGCACATGAGTGCTAACATTGCTAAGTCCAGCCAGCAGTTTACTGAAAAGCTGCCCATCTCAAATATGCAGATTTGAAACAGTTCAAAATCAATTAAAAACAACCTACCATATAAATCAGTCATTTGCTCCCTAATCTGTGGGGTTTTAGTTTTGTTTTTGGTTTAGTTGTTTTGAGACAAGGTCTCATTATGTAGCCTTAGTTGATGTGGAACTCAACTGTCACAGATTTGCCTGCCTTTAACTTTTTCTCTTGGTCCTACAGATTGAATCTAAGGCCTCACGGGCATTAGGTAAGTGCTTTACCAATGAAACTAACACTTTTGTGTTGTTAGTTTGTGTTGGTTGATTTTCTTTATTTTTCTGTTTTTTTATTTGTTTTGTTTTGTTTAGGGATTTATGGTCCCTATCTGTCCTGGAACTTGCTTTGTAGACCAGGATGGCCTGAAACTCACTGTGATCTTCCTGCCTCTGTCTCCCTCCTGAGATTAAAGACACGCAGCAATACACCTGGCAACTTTTGTGTTCTTAACGAAAATAATTACAGCATCTGCCTGCTCTCTCTGAGAGATTAAAATCGGGCCTGATATTCTGTTTTCACAGTACTCCTCTGAAGTCGTGTTATTGTCCCCATTCTCCAGGCAGCAAAACGGAATGCTCAACTTGTTTCCAGCTTGCTGAGGTTCACACAGCTCTGGAGGTTTAAAGTTATTTAGACTAAGAGGTACAGAAGAGGACCAATTAGACGTTATAAGGGGAAAAAGCTGTCCTGGCCTGAGAAGGGCAGTTCTGCATCTGCCATGCTAGATGCCCCTGCCTTCAAGCTTTCAGCCTATAATCAAACCATATTGAAACCAGATTTACGGGCGCTTCAGAGGAGCTTTGTGATTTTCTAAAGCAGACATGTTTAGTATTTTAGAAGGTCAAACCCCTATGGTGCAGTGTTTTTAATAAAATCAGTTCAACAGAAATTAGAGACACACCAGTCAATTTCTAGGAAGCCTCTGAGCCATCTGAAATAAGAGGGAAAGAACATAAAAGACAAAATCATGTTCGGATCAATCTCTTCCAAATGGCTGGACTTACAGGGTATAGATACAGAAACATCATGACAATCTTAGCCCCATTTGCGTCTGGTTTGAGCAAGTTTCCACTTAGAAAGGAAATTACTTTAGGGGAGTGTTCCATGTCATTGGTAAACAAAGGCTGCTCTGGGTAGTAGAGCCTCACACAGCTGCCTCAAAATACACACAGAAACCCTAAGAGAGAAATGAAGTAATGAGAGAATCACCGTACCACTCTTAGATCACCAAAGCAGAGAGGCAGTTCTGCTTCCTACTGTGAGTGTTTTGTCCTCACAGCGAAGCCAGAAGACAGTCTGTGCAGTGCCCAGTAAGCCAAAACACAGAACAAACCTGCAGTACTGTCATCAACAGAGCAAGCTGTGGAGAGGTCAAGACGAATCTAAACACAGGATTTGCTCTTAGGAAAAGGGGTGTTATGTTATTTCATGCAGCTAGAGCTGGATCCCCAGAAAAGTCAGAGGGACTCTGAGTCCTACCCTGCAAGACAGGTTGGGGTAGACTAGTCAGTGCCTAGAAAGAACAGGAGGCAGGCCAGGCAAACAGAACCAACATGAGACACTGCATTCTGCTTCCAGGAAACCTTCACACTGGGCAGACCGAAGCCTTTCCTGTGGGGTGGTGCTCGCAGATGTTCCAGCCTTTCAAAGCTCAAGCTTTCCTTGTTGTTTTTTCCTAATGAGCTACTGAGTTGCTAATTCAAAGTGTCTTGAAATTCACAAATAAGGAGCAAATAGGGGGAAATGTGCCTCCCACAGCACTAATAGAAAAGCTGACTACTTTTAAAGCAGGGTAGTTCACCATGTTGTTGTGATGACCCCTAACCATAAAATCATTTCATTGCTACCTGATAATTTTAACTGCTGTTATGAATCATAATACAAATATCTGATTTGCGCCCTCCTAAAGGGTTAGGGAACCCACAGGTTGATAACCACTGGCTTAAACAATCATTGATCTGAGCCAGGAGTGACAGTGACAAACTGAATTCTCAACACTGGAGAGACGGAGGCAGCACTGTCATTTGGGGCTCCCTCTGAACTACATAGTGAGACTTATGTCAAAAAGCCTGGGGGTAGCCAGGTAGCAGTATCGCAATTTTAATCCCAGCACTTGGGAAGCAGAGGCTGGCGATCTCTGAGTTTCAGACAAGCCTGGCTACAGAGCAGTTCAAGTTCCCGGACAGCCAGGGATACATAGAGACCATCTTAAAAAACAAAACAAAATAACAACAACAAAGCATTGGAGAAACTGCTGACCTTGCATGCGACAGAGGAAAGAACACAATTATCAACCCTTAAACAGTAGTTAATTTTGCTGTTACCTGAGCAAAAGCTAGGGCACGGATGAAAAATCCACCTCCTGCCAAGTCTGATCAATCAAGTCCCTTCCTTAGATCGGTTTGAATAGTGAAGTTCAAGTCTATGACACTTGGAGACAAGCATGGGGAGTGAGGACCTACTAGGTTGGCAGGCGGTGCATATAACACCTGATTGTTTTCATAAGAATTGTCAGGTGTGCGTGGCAGAAACAGCTACCAACCTCAGAAAGCTAAGGACACTGTTGCTTATTAAGATAAGAATTTATTCCAGAACTTAACCTATTTGGGGTTGTCATCTATTGACACTTGAAACAGTCTTTAAATATGAACTGGGCATAGTGATATACACCTTAAATCCCACCTTTGGGAGGCAGAGGCAGGGACAGCCAAATCTCTGAGGTGGAGTCTAGCCTGGTCTACACAGTGAATTACAGCACAGCCAGATACCTAGTGAGACCCTATCTTCAGGAGGAAAAAAAAATGTAGGTGCTCATTACCCTGCTAGTCACTTCACCTCTCAGAAGTCCACGCATGTGGCACCGCACTTAAAGAACTTCAAATTATGTTTAGTACTCTAGTGAAAGTATGCATGCTACAGGCATAAAAAGAAATAGAAAAAAATTGGCAAATTCTCACATTTAACCTAATGAAAATCCATTTTGAGGAAAAGGTCCATAAAAAAGGTAAAGAAAGTCAGAGGAGACAAATGCTACTTTCCTGGCTAAAGATCATGTTCTGTCATGTTCTATTTGGTCATATTAGTAAAAGGGACAGTTTGAAGAGGAAACCTAATAGTTGTGTTATTAAAATGTCAATTTAATGACACTCACTACTGAAAGCCTTCTTAAGGTAAAAAGATATTTAGAAACAGATACTGTAAGTTTAATCATGTTTAAAGACCAGGAGCATTGCTTAATAAAGTTTGGCTAGTTTGGGAGACAAAATATTTAATTTGGTTTGAGACAAAATAAACTGTCACAGTAGACAGTGGTTAACTTTACTACAGACATTCTTGAGTTGGGGGAGGTGGACATAGGCCTTCAGAGAAAGCGGATGAAGCTGATAAGACATTCTTTTTGTTACGGCAACTTCAGAAACTTGGGTCCTATCTGGTCTGGCACAAGTGTGAAGAATGCCTAGTGCTTGGGGCGAAGCTTAGTGGTAGAGTGTGTGTTTAGCATGCACAGGGCCAGAGATAATTTTTAGCACAAACAAGCAAAGTTCTTAGATGAAAACTAAAACCAGAACCATTCTGGAAAACAATTGTGACACACTAGACAACGGTCATTACACAAAGAGAATTAATTATACGTTTGTATAAGAATGAACAAGATCAAAACCTACATCTGAGAAGTATGAGTAAACAGATCTTCATTCGTATAATTAACATGAACTCTCACACACTTCCAAATCAAATGTTTTGTGACTGGTTGGCTTTCTGTGGTGCTGGGGAAATCACAGCCAGGGCGTCATGCACACCAGACAAGCATCTTACCACTGTGCTGCCCCACCGCCAGCCTCCCTACACCCAGTCTGAAGTTATAATTCATGAAAGACACCACTAAATTTTCGGACAAAAATATATATATTTTAAAAAATCTTTACAATAAATGAAGATGTAGGAGCTTACAGAGAGCACAGTGTTTTTATTCCAGTCAGCTGCGGATTCCTGGGACACAAAGAACCCTGGGAAAGAGTGCAGAGTCCTCTCTTTGCTTTTTATAATTTTAAAGCAAATTAATCCATTTGACTGTAGAGTCTGTGCAAATAATCCTTCAGAAGAAATACCCACGATTCTCTTTTTAGAGGTCATTTTGTTTCTCCTAGATGACTAGTTGTCTCCAGATAAAAGTGCTCCTGTCAGCAGAACTCAGAAGGCCTTCAAGGGTTCCGTTTATAGTTCAGACATGACTGTCATACGAATTCCAGCTTCCCATGACCACTATACATGCCCCAGTGCACAAGGGAGAGGATCTTCTCATTACTGAGCTCTGCTTGCCTCATTTTGTCGCAGGTCAGACAGCAGTTCTCCTGCCCACTGACGGGCACCATGCACTCCAAGTCCAACTTTGCAACCTGCCCCTTCTTGGAATGGTGTCCGTGAAAGCTGTAGTGCAAACGGGAGAGCATCTGCTGCCGCTGATCCTGTAGTCTCTTATTCTCACTTCGCAGCATTCGCAAGGCCAACATAATGAGCAGCACCAAGATCAGTCCACCAGCGATGGGAACCGCTATCACGGCTGCGCGGAACCACAGTTCTTTGGAGGAAGTCAGCTCTTGTACCTTAGTGATGAGGTTTCTGCTGCCATCATGCTGATACCTGTTTCCTTGTCCTAAAGGAGTACAAAGAAAATGGTCAAACAAACTGGGTGATCGCCTCCTAGAAGCAAACATTAACACACAGCCATTTTTCCATAAGAAAGCTCATTTAAAGGGCAACTTAGCAGCCATTTTCAAGAAACTACATGTTACAAAAGTACCCAAAGATGCTTACAAATGCATTTGTTTACAGGCTGTCATTACTTGGATGTAATGGTCTTTTAATGTCCTCAAAATGTTCAAATAACAGGCAAAGCCTATTATGCAGAGACATCTAATGCTCAGGCAGACATAAAAGCCACTCAGTTAGAGACGGTCTTTGCATCCAGCCATGCTCTCCCTCTGGTGTCTCTAATTACATTAACAACAAAATCAATAGCAGACATACGAAGTCGCTGCTGTCACAGGCCTATAGATCAGGCAGACTTTTAGATCAGGACATCTTGGACCTACCTGAGGCTTCGCCCTTAGGAGGAGAGAGGACGTCATGTAGTCCTCGGTAATTGCACATGTCTTCGTGACAGCATTCCAAAGTGGGCATGGTGGGGCCAGAGTGGTTTTGGGCCTGTTTGGCTCGGCAGATGTCTGCTGTGCTTGCAAGTGAGTCCAGGCAGCCGTGGGTGAGTGGGGAATTGGTGTTCTGAGGATCAAGAAGTCTGGAGAAGCAGGCACTAAGCTCAGACTTACACATGTAACCGGTTGCCACACAGTGAGCGGCATCACAGTAGCATCTGATCTCTCCTGCAAACAAAGAAACTGCATAAGCATCAGGTGAGCCCCAAACCCAGAGGTACTTATTGTAGATTACTCAAGATGACTGTCTCCAACAGCAGCCCACAGGGATGGAAATGCACCCAAAGCAAGCATTAACTTTCAGGAGCTAATGTTAGGAATATAGGCAACCCAACAACAGATTTGTGATAAGTGAGTAATGAACTATGTTGTGGTTTAATGGAAAACTGTTTTCACTATATTGCCTTTTGTTATAAGGTAAAATCATGTTACTTACACATTTTTATATTATACAACCACACACGATAAAAATGTCAGGCTTTGGGTTTTGTCTATATAAATATTTGATCGGAACTACTGAATTGTTTGGCATCCCAAAAGACTGAGCCAAATTGTAAGACCTGAGCTGACACCTTATAAAGTTATTAACCAGACACAACAATCTAGAAACTGCACAGGTCAGGAGGTTTTCAAACCACGAAACTGGCAGCTATCTGGGATCTCTCTAGAAAAGGCAAACTTTGCCTATAAAGATCCTTTCATGCAAAGGAGCTTTTAGTCCGAACATTGTAAAACAGGAACTAGGCAGTTTACAATTAGTGGTTTGCTTGCCAAAGTCAATTTCTTTCAGCCCAAATGGAAAGTCATAAAAGTGGGGGATGTAAAACTGCAAGACTAACTCCTCCTCCTCCTCTTCTTCCTCTTCAGCTTTACATGTAATTTAGCCTGTGACCTAAAATGGGAAACTCAAAACTAAAAATCCCCTGCTGGTTGAAGGAAAAATCCTTAAGGAAACCTCAAATTTTTCTCCAGGAAGTGATTAAAGTTTCTTTTATAAAACTCATTCTATGAGTTGCAAGGCTCTGTTCACATCTTGTCATAGTGCAAGATTTCAGTCTTGGCTGTGGACCTGAGAGTTATCTATCACAAGAAACTGAGATGCCCAAAAAGGTGAACGCCCATCACTGTTGGCTGCCACAGCTCACTACTGTAAACCAAACTAACGCATACATCTCCCATTGCAGCTCCCAGTCAGAAGATCTGTCTACTCACTGAAACCTCCACTCGGACATTCAACACTGAAAGCCTTGGCTTTTCCAAACCTCCCCCAACTTCACTCCTCTTCCTGCTCCTTTCTGTGAATGCCTGAGTAAGGTGTCTCATTTAATTATCTGTCCAAATTCCAGGCCACCACATGGTGTGCTCAGTTTTCACCCAGGCTGCTCACAGTTCAGTTGGAAGAAAAGCCGGCCAGCTCCAACCTTGCTATCCTGGTTACAGGTTCAGGTCCCTTCTCCTGCCTCCTCTACTTCACGTAAGATCCTCAAGTCTACAGCAATTCCTTTCTGTTTTCTCCTCTTCCTTCCAAGTTCAGTGTATTCTTTGCATAAAAAGTTCACCAGTCTTAGGTGATAATGACTACATATCCCTGGCCTGATAAATTCTATACAGATTTAAAGTAGAAATAAAACAGATTAAAAGTCTGCTTTGAGCCTATTAGCCTCGGATTTGGTACAGAAAGGTTAAACTAAATGCAAGTAAAATGCTGCTACAGTGTTTATGAGCGCCTAGTTAAAATACTACATTTTCAGTGACCTAAAGCAGTCTTAATAAAATTTTGACAGGTAACTGAGAAAGTTCTAAGACTTTAAAGAAAAATTGGAGCCACATTTCAACAAGGAGAATGGACTTTTGTATTACTGTATTAAAACTATATTTCTGTCATTTCATAAGGTTTCTTCCTGTGGCATGCAAAGGCCAAAAGGGGACTGGTATTTTAAAACAGTGAACAATGCTCTTCTGTTTGCCCCTTTCTAGTTACTGTATGTAGTGATTAAACAAAAATGTCTGCTCCAGTCAAGATGGCTACAGCAGAGGCTGCTGGCTTCTGTTAAATAAAGCTTTTGAAGTCCGCAGCAGTCAGAAATCTCTGATCCCCTAATTATATCATTATCAGGCACATAGTTTCGGTATCTGTGACTTCATGTCAGCCCCAGTCCCTCCCTGTTCTGCCTGCCTTTGATAGGGCCAGGAGGCTCCCCTCTGCAGGCTGCAAGGGCTGTTATTTAGGGCTAATTACACCCTTCCTTCCAAAATAAATAAATACTGTAGCACCTCATCCTTGCTGGGCTGGCTTATCCTTTAACCTCAGGCCTGCTACATGGCAATTAGAGAAAAGTGTGTTTGGGGGTGAGGGTCAGAGACTAAATAATGCTTCCTTTTTTTTTTTTTTTAAATGGGTTTGTAGAACAGGAGGCAGAGTGAGGGGAGAGAACTAGTCGGTGGTGAGGGAGAGAAACTGGGAGTTAAAGAGAATTTCCATTAAAAGGTGAGCGATGCTGGAGGAAAAAAAAACTATTTTTGTCCTTTTTTTTTTCCTCCCCAGCAGCTTCTGTAAAACTATGGAGCGGGGAAAGGGATAGATGACAGCGCCTACTCTTCCCAACCTCTCTAGAGCAAGAGGACACACTCCGGCAGGCACCTCAGACTCCTACATTCCCAAAGAAATCTCACTCATTGGTCCGCTGACATGCACTCTCCAAGACATTCAGACATTCGAAGAAACACACGGCACTAGCACTCACGTGCAGAAATTCAGAAGCACGAAAGTCAAGAACACAGATAAGACCCAGCTCTGGAAAAAAAAAAAAAACACCCACAAACTTAAGGACACTAGACACAAGCTCAGATATTCAAAAGTACACGGAGAAACTTAGTGGCAACCAACAGAGATGCCTGCCCGGCCCAGTTGGGATCTGCGTGTTCTCGGGACCGTCCCGTCGGGGTACGTGAGCTCAACGGCGTCTGGTCATCTCCCGGCCCCGAGTTCAGGAGTTCACCACCGGCCAACCGCCCCAAGGTCTGGCTGTCTTTTAACGCGCCAGGCCCGGGGCCGTGGAGCTGACCGCGGCAAAGGCGGGAACCTCACGGTCGCTCACCAAGCCGGACGGCCGACCCCCCAAGTCCTCAGTCCCCGCACACAGTCCCACCGCACTCACCTTTGGTGAGCAGCACAGCCATGGCGCAGAGCTCCAGCTGCAGCCAGATGAAGATGTAGCTGGAGTGGCGATCCATTGACTCCTCGCGCCCCCCGTCGCTCCGGGAGCCAGGCGCGGCTGCACTACGACCCCCGGGGCGCGCCGGGCGCCGTCAGTGACGGGGCGGGGGCCGGAGCATGGAGAGGGACTAAGACTGGCGGGGACACGTTCCCGGCCCCGCGCGCTCCCCGGCGGTCGTCCCCTCGCCCCGCCACCACGCGCACAAGCCACGAACGGCGGACTGGAATCGGACGTACCAGCAGCGGGCAGCGCCTGCAACCACCAGGCAGCCAGAGTCCCCGCCGTAAATAGTGCCCGGCGCCCGGAGCCGGCCAAGCGCGGCCCCGCCCTATGCCCCGCCTCCACTCTCCGATTGGCAGATGCCTCTAGCCCCCGCGGCCCAACAGCAGGGGGCGGGGCCAGACGCGGGCCAGGGCCGACTGGCCTCCGGGCTCGCGCTGGCGCGGACGTGTAGCAATGTGAACTCGGCCGCAGCGCTCCCTCTAGCGGATGCTTGCGCGTGCAGCCTCAGAGGCGCCGCGGAGCCCAGCCTCTAGGTAGGTTTGCTGGAGACCCTTACTGCTCACTTTCCGGCCAGCAGCGTCCAGCACGTGGCTTCGCTTTTGTCTCACCTGAAACCTGCAAGGGACGCCACTCTCATTGGTCATGTTCTAGAGTCCCCCAGAGAGAGTAACTATGCCGGACTGGCTAGCCCCGGAGCCCCCCAGGGATAGTGATCATACCCAGGTCTCCAAGACCCGGATCCCGCCTCCCATGGACGGTGCCCAGGCTCCTGCCGCCGGGACTCGGAACTCCCACGAACAGTGACCAAGCCCCAGCCACCAAGGGACAGAGGCCAGGCCCCGGCCACCAAGTCCCGGGGACACACACTTCTCCCCACCCCCACGGAACAATGGCCTTGGGCCCCGCCCGCCCGCGTGTGGCCGAGGAGTAGGGTGCACAGAGCCAGGAAGGGGCGGCCGGGAGCTGGAGTCGGCTCTCTGCCGGCTCCCTGGCTCCCCCGGGCGCATCCGCCCCGAGCCGGCAGCCTTGTGATCAATAAAGCCCAGACAGACAGACTGTTGATCAGTAGGAGCCGCTGGGTTCTCCTGGGTAGACTGGGGACCAGGAGCCTGCTAGAGACACTTAACGAAAATTAGCAAATCCAAAAGCACCCGGCGCCAGCTAGACGACACTGGCCGAGACTCAATTAACCACCCCCCAAACAATCGCAGGCAAACACACCCCTGACCTGATCAATATCAGCCCCACAGCGATCTCTTTCCTGAGATACCAAGTCATTTATTAGGGCTTGCAGGGCGGCCTGCCCTAAGGAACCTAAGATGGAGATGAGATGCTGTTTGGTTGTCTAAGGGGAAATGGGCTTAAGGGTTTTATTATCAGAGGGAATGGTCTTTTACTCCCCCTCCCCCAAGCAAAAGCAAACCATCTGCAAAATTCACTTTTAGGGTCAGCTAACATTTAAAACGAAAAGAGCATAAAAGTCAGGTCATTTAGAATGGGAAGTCAGATGGAAAGAATAAGCTGGGAGACAGGCTTCCAGCTCAGAGTCACTGCCCTAACACTTGAGGCTCTGGGTTCCTTCCTAGCATAGCAAAGCAAAAACTTAGGGGGGAAAATGTCTTATGGATTGAAAATAGGAGGAACCTTCTAAACACCTACCATAGTAAATTTGTTGGAAGTCTTCAGAGACATAGAAAGTTAGTGAAGCTACCTTCGAAAACTGTTTTTGTGTAAAAAAGGAAATAATCTCATAATCTTATCTCTGTTACTTTGGTATGTCAAAACTACACTTTAAAAGGAGGGAGGGAAGTTCACACTTGTAATCCTAGCAATTGGGAAGCTCTAGGTTGGCTAAGGCTAGAGAATTGGCAAGAGTTGGAGGCCAGCCACTGACTATGTTAGTGGGTTCCGTATAAGCTTGGGCTACCAACTCAAAACATACGGCAGAATTTTACAAGTTTAAATGTAAGAAGGGAAGTAAATTGATTGTGGGGTACACAGTTTGGAAGGTGGAGGCAGGAGGCCAGCCTTTACTTTATAAGGTTTGAGGAGAAAACTGAACAGATAAGGGCTCCCAGGAAGCTGAAGGGCTTTTTGCAGACACGGTTGACAGTCCATAGGAAGAGAATATCATCAGTATTTTCCTGGCTGTTCTTGAACTTTGGGGAGTTAATCCAAGAACCCTGTGGACCGTGTATTCAGATAATGATACACTCTTAACCTTGGAGAGTCAATCATTAGCTAAGAGGCATCTTTCAGAGCATACTCATTCAGCCAGTTTGGAGTCCCCACTAGTAGACCTCACTGAGTCTAGAATCACAAAGATTTGGACATCTAGAAAATGTGTCACAAAAAAGAAGGTGACATGGAATTGGGTGCATGATGTGAGGATGAAGCCCAGCAGGATGAAGATGCCCAGGGATGGTCTCTTCGAAGCACTGAGGTTATCTCCTACCTAGTAAAGACTATTGGAAGAAGACCACTTCAAATGCAGCAGATCACAGAAATTTAGGGATGGATTGAGTTAATTGTGGGGGAAGACAGGGATGGTAAAGAAAGGATGGTAGGTGGAAGGAGGAAGGAACAGACCCAAACCTACTGAGGACTACCTTATTTACCTTTGATGCAGATAAACACTTCATTAGCTGAAGAAGATGTAAGGGAATTTGCAGGTGAACACCAGGTTGTAGCACACACTCCCTCTGTCTCTAGTTTGCCGCAGTTAATATTCCTTTTCACACTGGAAGTCACAGCAGAAGCCAGGCTAGAAGAAGGCTCTCTTGGATGGATGGATGGTCACATGAGCCACAGTGAACTAATTAGGGTCTTTCTTTGGACAGAGATGCAGGACAAGCTCTGGAGGTCATTTCAAGGGAGATGTGCAAATGCAGAGATGAGGGGAGAGCTGGAGTCAATCTGCCTGCACAGAAACAGCCAATGAAGAACTGTGTCCACGAGCAAAACTTTAAATCCCAATGGGTCTCCAACAGGTGCTCACGTGCTACAGGTTAATTTCTGCTTTCCTGCACATTTGAGGTATGGGCTCCCTTGTTGTTCACTGGTAGCTTGTCCTTTAAGCTTCTGGAGGAGTCTCCCATCTCTTGAGGGAGTTGGGAGCATAGGAAGCAGAAGGAGGGGATTTCTAGTTCTTTACTCTGATAACATGCTTACTACCATACCTGCTTTTCGTGGATCTAGGCGTGGAACGTGGGTTCTCCTTCTTGTGTGGCAAACACTTTCTATTAAACCATCTTTACTAAGCGCTAAACCTATCTTTACTTTTTTACTTTAATCTTAACTCAGGAATCTTGTTGTTGAGACAGGGTCTCATGTAGCCCAGGCTGACCTGAACTTTCCATGCAGTCAAGGATAACCTTGAATTCATCATCCTCCTACATCCAATTCCTAAGTTTAGACATCCTGACTCGCCAGACTTGGAAAACTCAAGAATCTTAGTAAATTCCTCATTCCCTATTCTGCTTCCTATGTTTTTCCTTTAGTAAAGTATGACACTGCTGTGTACTTGAACTGTAATCTTCTCTCCTTCAGTCTCCTAAAGTGCTTGGATTACAGGCATGCACTACCATAGCATGTTTTAAACAACAATTATTCTATCTTTTGATTTCGGTGATATGGAGATCAAATCCAGGGTTTTGCTCATGCAAAACAAGTGCCCTTCCACTGAGCTACATCCCAGTCATAAAACTCTCTCTAATTTACAGCTCTTTCACTGACAAATCAAAGAACCCCTCAAATTAATGTCTTTTACTAGTACATATTTGTTAAGGCTATTAGTATCTACATTTTGAGGTTTATATTTATATATTAGTTCAAATGTAATTCAGAGTAAGAACTTGAGATTAGATTCATTGCTCAGACTTCAACTCTTATTGCTTGGTCAAACTTCTTAAGTGGCTAAAAATTAGTTTTAAGAGAAACAGGCATGTACTTTAATGGGCTTTTGAACTAAGTGAATGGGAGTGTTTGAATCAATGTGGAAAGTCAAAATTGGGTTAGGGATAATATGTCAGTTATGAGTCCATATCAATAGTCAAGAGAACAGACAGCAATTTTAATTCAATTTAAGATGTTTAAGGACAACTGCTTCTCTGTGGAATTTCATTTTATGTTCTGCGAGAGACCCTTGACCACTTTCCTCCGTTCAGCTTCTTCACTCTATATAGCTATGGCAGTGCAGTGGTGAAACCCAGTGCTTCCTCTGACGCTATAGTCTTCTGGCTGCTGCAATTCACTCTGAGTTCCTAATAGTAGCTTTAAAAAATTAAAAAGTCATTTCTTTACCAGGTGGTGGTATCTCATACCTTTATCCCAACACTCAGGAGGCAGAGGCAGATATATCTCTGAATTTGAGGCCAGGCTGGTGAATTCCAGGACAGCCAGGGATACACAGAAAAACTATCTTAAAAAACAAAACAAACAACAGCAAAACCAAACAAAATCATTTTCTTTCAGTAATTGTTTTCAGGAAACTAAGGTTAAAGGAAAGAGGTTAGTTGAGATGAAGGGACTAGCTGTGAGGTTAAGGGGTTTTTAGCTGTCTGTTTGATTTTGATTTTCCATTTTTCTTCCATTATGGAAAAAGGGATAAAGGGACAGCCGCCTGAAGAAGGCTAGTTGTACAGTCTGGGTGGTAATGTGATAAGATCTGGAAAGAAAAGTCAGAGACTGAAACTCAATTTACATTCCAATGTGTTCCTTTGCTTTTGAGGTCTTACATAAAGCAGTGAGTTGTTACTGAGTTGAGATTTTAAAGTAAAATAAACAAATACGACAGAGTATACTAAATTTGTGGTACAACAAAATCTTCCCTTAAGATCATTGGAATCTTGGCCATGGACATTATCAATCAAACAGTATTGACTATATTCTGTGCCATCGTTGGTCTCTGCAAAAGCCTTTGTTCTATTGGGTTGTATAATGTCATCACCTTCTACCCACCAGTCAAGATAATGAGCTTTCAATAAAAAGTGTCCAGTGGCCTGCTGGTTTGACCTACCAGGTGTCAAATAATGAATTTAAATTCATTTTTGTTTTATCCTCCAGTGCTGAATCAATCCCATAAAGTGGTGGGGAACTAGCATGAACCAGTCTGTTCCATTCCTTTAGTGGGTAACACATTATTTTTTAGTATTAAAACTCATTTATGTTTAAGCCATTGAAATCTGAGGCTTTGATATGTTTGTGAGATAGAAAATACTTAGATCCTTATTGATGTCAGATGAAATTTGGCATTGTTTCCTTTTGGCCACTCTTCTGCCTTTTCCCACTTGTCTTTGATGACCCAGTGGTGACTTCTCCCAACTGAAATCTCACTGAGACAGAAACTGAGGCCTTTTGCAGTGGAACTTTGCAAACCTATTTGCCATCACTTTTTCTGGTGTGGCTGCTGTTTGTTTTTCACTATAATGTTTTTTGAGATTACTTTTTAAAATTGACAGGCAAAATTGCATGTATTCATGGTATACAGCATAATAATTTAAAGTATATATATTCTGGAATGGCTAATTCTAGCCAAATGGACCACCTTACATAGTTATCAGTTCTGTGGTGACAGCCAGCACTTAACTTCTCTCTGCATTTTTGATGACTACAATGTGTTGTCACTGCGTATAGCTGCCACACTGTACAGCCTATTTCTTCAACTTATCCTTTCATCAACAACTCAGAACTTCCTTCCCCTCTAACCATTCTAGCCTGTGGCAAACATGGTTTTATTTTTAATTTCTTTCTTTAAAAAGTTTTCTTCATTACATTATTCTTTTTGTGTATGTGTGGAGGTCAAAGGACACCTAATAAGAACGGATTCTTTCCTGCTCCCATGTGGTTCCTGAGACGTTAACTCAGGCTATCAGGCATGGAGGCAAGTGCTTCTACTGAGACATCTTGTCAGCCCTGCACTCAGTATTTTACCAGATGGGTGTGTTTCTTATTCCTCACATGAATCAATTAGGATTTGTCTTTTTGGTTCATTTCCTTTCTAATTACCACAGGATTCCTTGTATTTTAGAGTTGAATGATAAATAATGTAACCAGGTAATGATGCAGAACTTTCCAGAGTCCAGGGCTATTTTGGCTTGTGGACTATGTGCCCTGTCTTTTTAGTTATGAAAAGAACTGTTCTTCTTGAAACAGAAGAAAATTTGGAGTGAATAATCTCTATTGTTAATAATCTCCATAATTACGGGCTTTCCCCACAGGTGTAGTGTGGGTTTATGGGGTCTGGGGTTGTGTGGTGAGGTACCTGTGCTTCAGTGAGCAGATGCTGCCGCCTGCCAGTCTACTTGTAACACAGGAGCAAAACACGCCAACTTTACAGTCTCTTGTCTCTTTGGGGCTCTGTGTCACAGCCTGTACCACTTAGCCAAATCTCCTGAACTCTCAGGAGTATAGGAGAGTTCTCTCAAGAAGTCTACATGGTTACCCAACTTCCTTTTCCATTGGCTCCTTCAAGAGATTATAAAGCCCTTCACGATAAGCAAATATTTTTATTGGGACTTAGCTTACTGGGAGAGCACTTGCCTTATTCAAATAAAGGTCCTGAGTTCAATGCTTAGCAGCTCCCCCACATGCGTGCTCTCTCTCTCTCTCTTGCGTATGCGCACGTGCACACACTCACATATACATACAGACACACTTACATACACACAGTCACACACATACACACTCACATACACACATCTGCACACACACACACACACACACACACACACATTTCCATCATCCTTTCTATTCCTGTTGATGCTTTCACATTGTAGTCCTGCATAAATTTTATTTTGAATGAATTACTGTTGGTGACCCAATTTTGAAGGGAAGTAATTAATTAATGAAATAAGTGGAGAGTAGGAAACATATGAGTGATATGAGCTGTATATGCTCCGTGACTAAGTGTGGTATAATGTGGGTACAAAACAAATGCCTTTCTCTGTAACTCAGGATCGTCACCCATCAAATGAGGAAGGCAGCAGTGGTCGGCAGCCTCCCTGCCCTGAGAGTCTCAATAGTGCAGATTCAGATGCTAGTGTTTGTTTATGTTCTCTGTAAAACCCTATGGAAATAGTAAATGATATTTTCCTAGAAACAAAGCATTTGCTCAAAGTAATGTTTAATCATCTGAATGCATCCATAATGGCTTGGGACTTCCCTCCCAGGTGACTTTAGGATTTTTCCATCCCTTGAGCTGAAGATTTGAAATGTGAACAATGCCACTGCCAACCCAGCCTCCAGCTGGGACAGGGTGATGGTATCTCTAAAGGGCATGAATCTTGCCAGGGAAGATTTGCTCCCACAGTTGGTAGGAGTCCAAGAATCAGGCAAGACAAATTGGTCAGCTAACTTACCATTATGCAAGAAGCTTAGCTCTTCACAGACAGCTATAATTCATGCCTCCAAACTAGGAAACTTGTGAAAGATCGCCCACTGTAGAAGGAGGCCTTTGGAACACCCACTTCCCATTCCGTGACCTTTTTATTATTATTATTATTAAAGACGTCTCAAGTTGCTTATTCACTGTCAGAAGCATTACACAATAAAGTCACCATTAATTAAGGGCATACTTGCATGAACATGCCCTGCATTATTTTTCTTTTTGAGATATGGTGTCAGGTAGCCCAGGCTGGCCTGAACTCAATATAAAACCAAAGATGACCTTGAACGTTTATCCTCCTCCTCGGGATCCAGGCAGGATTCCAGGCTTTTGTTGCTTTACGTGATATTGAAGATCAAAGCTCCCAGCATTCTAGGCAAATCCTTTACCATCTGAACCCCAATCCAGGCTCCAGTATTAAAACTACTGAAAAAGAGGTATGCTCTCAAATTAATTATAATCCACCTGCCTCATCCTCAGGGGCTATCTGATTTTATTATATTTAAAAATTCTTCTAGCTGTTATTATTCGGTGCTGTGAGATGAGATGATCATCTAGGGCCTCTCACAGGCTAGGAAGCCCACAGCCATTGAGCTATGCTGCTAGACCCAAACTGCTTAATATTAGGGTAGGTTTGAAGAACAGGGTGGGAATGAGCACCGTATATTCTTAACCTTTAACCTTGAAGGTTAAATATCTTTAGTTTTTCTAGAACTTCTGAGTGCAAACAACACGGGGGTGGGGGTGGGAACAGTTGTTTAGGATATTACCAGAGGTCATGGGTAAAAGGAACAACCAACCATTTTCAGGTCTTGAATCTTTCCTTCACCCAGTCAAAGTCCAGCCCCAGCCAGGACGTAGAGAAGAAAATAAAAGTTTAGCCGACTTAAGAGGTGAGGAGAACACATCCAGAGAACTGATGGACTCTCTATGCTTATGCTCAGTCAGAGACTCCCCCCCAACCCCCCACCCGTGCGCGTGCTGCTTTCTGTTTTATTGGTATGCAAGAAAGGAACGTGTAGACGTTAATTATAAAATAAATGGGGGGCCCTCTAAGTTCTCATCAAAAATACAAAAAGTAAAACGCAGTTTCTCACAGTCACCACCCGATCTACAGACAAACACCCCCCCACCACGTCCAAAAAGACGATGAACAGAGGAGTTAGCGAGCTAGGAGACAGAGGCTCAGCCTCCAGCGGTGAGAGAGGAAGTTAAGGACTGAGACGTGGCAAGCTCCCTGGGGGAATGCGCACGCTGGAGAGCACCAATTATCATAATTGAAGGTAATGGTGCCGAGGCGCCGCTCTGTTTTACTTCACTCAACCCGACCCAGACGTTGGGCTCCGCTCCTCCCCTGCCGGCCGAGCACTCACCCTCGGGGGTTTTCCGGGGCTCCGTACGCCTCAGCTTCCCAGACCTAGTCTCTCTCAAGTTCAGGTGCACGCACCACCCGCTAGTTAGCCATCCCGCCTGCCCTCCCAGCTGCCTGCCTCTGTCCCCACTAAAGGAGCAAGAAAGCCATCCGGATGAAACTGGAACAGAAGTTTTGGTCAAGACAGATGTTTCCCAACTCATTCAAGTGTTTGAGCCAACCCTGTCCAGAATCTATAAAAAAAAAAAAAAAAAAAACAAGGGAACAAACATTTTGGTCCCAAATAGTACCCACCACCAGTCCTTCTCTCCCTAGTCTGGAAGAACTGACAACTTTGACTTGCAGGCTGTGGTTACATGATTTACCCACGCCCTACCAGGTTCCTTCATCACCTTATCTCTGAGCTTTACAGTGCAGTGCACAGGGCAGCGGGACCAAACACAGGCTCCTTCACACAGGCTAGGTTAGGCTAGCCCAGTACTATGAATTACGCTTCCAACCTTAAGGGATTTGAAGAGTAATTCATAAACAATTCTGAACCGCAGGGTTGGAGGGTGCAGGGAGGCTCTATTTTTTTATATTTAAAAACCTTAATTTTTCTCCAGTGGAGTACCTGAAATTTTAATTTCATAGAGCTTGAAGAGACAGAATAGCCATTTTCCTGGCAGTCCAGGTTCTGAGACAAGAGTGAGATGTGTTTCTTTTTGTTTTCTGGATTTTTTATTTTTAATACCAGTCCTTTTTTATTTGCTTGAACGATTGATAGATTAATTGATTGATTGATTTCTAATTACAAAATAATACATTGCTGTAGGAAACTTGGACAATTCACACAAGTAAATATGTGACCTCTCCCATGAGGCGACAATGGGACACAAGCTCTTAGACCCAGTCCCCAACTGTCAGTCACAGTAAAGAAGTGCTGTAATGACGGAGTGGAGCAGTGTTAGCTTGGACTCAGCTCCAGACCCACCTGTGACTTGGGTGAGTATCACCAAACCTCTCTTAGACTTCTGCCTGTCTTTGTGGGGAGTGTGGGGATGGGTGTTTTGCTGCATACATATGTACACCATGTGTGTGCCTGGTACCCAAAACATCCAAGAGGGTGTTGGATACCCTAGAACTGGAGTTACGGAGGGTTGTGATCTGCCATGTGGGTTCTGGGAGTGGACACCTGGTCCTATGGAGGAACAGCCAACCAGTGCTCTTAACAGACTCAGAACCATCTCTCGAGCCTTTCCTCTGCTGCTCATCTGTGAGATAGAGTTAACAGAATGACCTCTAAGAGAAACTCTATATTGGGGCAAAGAAAGGAGGTAAGGAAGGAAAAAAGGAAGGAGGGAGGAAGGGAGGGAAGGAGGTAGAAAGGGAAAGAAGGAAGAGGGAAGGAAAGAAAGAAGTCAGGCAGGCAGAGAAAAAGAAGGAGGGAGGGAGAGAGGGAAGAAGGGAGAAGGAAGAAAAGAACCAACTCTTGAAACTTGTTATCCGAGTTCCAGACACATTGTGGCTCACACCTACCCACCCATGCACACATATGAAGTAAATAAAAATGTAATTAAAAAATTTAGGAGATCTTTGAGGAAATAGAGTGATCAAGTTGGTAAAGTCATTTAATACCACAATGAAACAAGATGTGAGAATGGAAGGCTTTCAGGTAAAGAAATGAGATATCTATAGACTGTAGAGAGCACGCAGACCAGTGGGTACCAGGTAAGGGGAGTTAGGTAGGCTGAAAATGTTGTATAACAAAATACAATATATAATGGATATACATAATAGGGACAAAAGAAAGAAAGAATTTCCCAGAAATTGTGCTGTCTGAGTACAGGACAGGTAGCCTGCAAGTCCAGCAAGGGACACAGAGTAATTGTAACTTTACAAGTCTCTTTCAATACCATGGTGCCATGATTACAACTACAGCATCTAGTAACTATTTCTTTTAATATTATAGATGAAGGTGCTGTGTCATTTTCTGGAACTACAAACGGTGCTGGGAGGCAAATTCACTGGAGACAGAAGAACCAAGTGTCACTCCCCTGAGCTACTCAAGATCAGACATGGCAGCTCGGCACTCAGAAAGGACTGTGTAACCTGGGTGACTGTGGCCCTAGAGGGACACCCTGTTTCGTCTTACCCACACAGAAAATATCAAGAGCCTTTCCCAGCCTGTGGCCCCACCCTTACTAACATAAGTAGAGTTCACTGCAGGGTAATTACAGGCAGGGCTACAAAGAACAGATGCTACAGAAAGCAGACATGTCATCTTAAGACAGCCGAGAGCCCAGGATCTTATGTAAATTTGAAGATGCCCTGAAAATTGGCATGGATTCTCCCAAACCTATATTGCCCATGACCTTGTGACATGTGCATGCTTGTGCACCCTGCCCCCACCCCAACACCATTGGGTGTCTAAAGAATGCTTTTTCACGTCCATTCTTTCTGGGAATAAAGAAACTCTGCTTGGTGGTTTCTACCTCCCTTCCTCATGAGTCATTCCATAGCATGTAATTCCAGACAAAACCAGCAGACTAAGGAAGACAATCCAACGAGCCTATTTTATTTCAGTGCTGGGAATGGAACCCAGAGCCATGGGCATGTGGGCAGGAGTTATACTGCTGAGCCCAGCCCCGAACTGCTTCCTTTCTAGGACAGCTGTAGTTCATTCTCTTAGTTCTCGCTAACACCTTATTCTTTGATAAGCACTGTTGAGAGGCCCTTAGACCTGGGCCCTGCAGAGACAGGAACAGAAACACTGTAACAGACACGGCCTAGCAGCTTTTCTTGACTGAGAATAGTGTCTGCTGCTGCTTCCTCCACCCCCTTGAAAGTCCTGCAAACCCCTCAGCCGTGGAACAAAACCTGCAGCTCTGGTAATGGGTTTTGTGTCAAGTCATCTGATCCTCTTTTGTTACATCTTTGAATTCTTACCAGTCCATAATTCAAATGGGTGTGTGAGCTTGTACTTACAGCACTTGGGAAATAGACAAAGCAGAAGCACGAGTTTAAAATCAGACTTGACTTACACAGAAAGACCCTGCCTCACAAAAACCAAAGCAGAAGGGGGGCATGTTTCAATTTATTTAAAGTAAATTGTTTATTCTCCAAACAATAATTATATCCCAAGCTTTCTACAAGGTTGGCAACTCCCACCCCCTAACATCCCATAGGGATCAGAGTGTATTGTGGAAAATCTGTGGTCCCAGATTAGTTTGGAAGCTGAGGCAGGAGGATTGCTTGAATCTGAGTTGAAGGCTGTCTGGGGCTACAGAGGAGCCTCACCGATTCCTGGCCAAGGTAACTGTTCTTTCTTAAGTCAACACAGGATCATTGGTATCTGTTACCACTTTTGTTTCCAAAGAATCAAATGATTATAACCAGCGCTCAGACCTATGTCCTACTGTAGGCCTCCACCACCCCCTGGTGGAAATCCAGAGCCACTGCTGTTGAGCTTTTCATCAATGACCTCAGTACTCCACTAGCAGCTTTTAGAGCTTCAGAGAAAAGCAATCTAGGCTTTGTGCATGCATACGATGGAGAAAGCACTCCCTCTTTTATGCTATGAGTGAGTGACAACATTGTTGTAAACAAACCCATTTTCAAATGTCTGACAGCGGCATACAGCAGAGGACCCAGAAACTGACCCTGCCCAGCCCTTGACACATAATTCTCAGCAGTAGCGCCAAAATATACTTAGGAAATAAGAAAGCTTCTGCAGAAAACTGCTGAGAAACTGGATTTCTACACGTGAAGAGTGAGACTAGATCCCAGACAATGTGTACAAAAATCAGTTCACAATGGATTAAAGGCCTAAACCTAAGACTGGGAACTTCCAAAGGAAACCATTTTAAGACAGGCATAGGCAGAGAACACCAACAGCATGGAAAGTAATCTGGAGGACTGACCAATGGGATCACACAGAATTAAAACCTAAGTGCACAACAAAGGAGCCACCACATGAAGTGAAGGGGCTTCAGACAGTATTTAGACTATGCAAAGAAATACAGAACTTAAACACAAAGAAGTGGATTTTTCTAGTCAGCCAATGGAGTAATGAACTGAGTAGACAGTTCTCAAAACCAGAAATATAAATGGCCAAATAAATGCTTGAAAAGATGTCCAACATCCTGAGCCCGGAGGGAAACGCAAATCATAGCTGCACTGATAGTCCATCTTGCCCCAGTCAGAATGGCTATAATGAAGAAAGCAGATAAGGCCTGTGCTGGTGGGAATGTGGGATAAGGTGCCACATGTACAGCTGGTAAGGAGGTAACTAGTACAGACACCATGGACACCAGTATGTGTATGCAGGGACTTGTGGTTTTGTGTTGTTTTTTGTTTGGGAGTGTTATTGTTGCTGTTTTTAGTTTTGTCTTGTTTCTGTTTGTTTCTCTTTTAAAAAATTTATTTATTTTATGTATTGAGCACACTGTAGCTGTCTTCAGACACCAGAAGAGGGCATTGGATACCATTACAGATGGTTATGAGCCATCATGTGGTTGCTGGGAATTGAACTCAGGACCTCTGGAAGAGCAGTGAGCACTCTTAACTGCTGAGCCATCTCTCCAATCCCTGTCTGTCTGTCTGTCCTGTCTGTCTGTCTGTTTGAGACAAGGTTTCTCTGTGTAGCCCTGGAACTTGCTCTGTAAACCAGGCTGACTTCCAACTCAGAGATCCAATCACCTCTGCCTCCGGAGAGCTAGGATTAAAAGTGTACACCACCACCACCCAGCTTCAGTATGGAGGTTTCTTAAGAAAATAAAAATAGAATTAAAATATGTCTGAGCTACACTACTCTTGGGTATTTGCCCAGAGGACTCTAAAGCAATATACCACAGAGGTACTTGGACATCCACACTCATGGCTGCTCTATTCACAATAGCTAGGAAATAAAATCAGCCTAGACATCCAGCAACACATAGCTGCACAAACATGTAGTTCATATACAATGGAGTTTTATTCACCATAAGAAAAGATGAAATCATGACATTCTCAGGAAAGGGCAAGGAACCAAGCAGAAATTATGTTAAGTGAAATAAGCCAAATATTTCAGAGTTTGTCTCACAGGGAATCTGCATTTTTAATTTATATATATGCAGATGTGCTTTAGGGGGCTTATGTCATGAATGGGAGAAAGAGAGATTAATGAAGGGGGGAGAAAAAGAGGATTCTAGAATTCTGTGTCTGAGGCAGAAAGATGGACTGTCTGTGGGGGAGGGGACAAGGTTGAGTGGAGTAGGAGACCTCAGTAGGACAGTGAGGGGAGGCATAGATCAGAACAAAGTATAATAACACAGATATTACACAGATAATAACACAGAAAATGACAAAATCAAGCCCAGCACTTTGTGTGCAGCTTTGCTGTTTGTTGTTTGTTTGTTTGTATGTCTGGGAGTATTCCTATGGCCCACTAGAAAGAATTGCCTCATATTCTGAGTGACTTTGCTTGTCCCTTGATTTCTAATATTTTTAATTTAAAAAAGATTTAATTTTGCTTATGTGTATGTGTGTGTGCTTGGATGACTTTGGGGCACTGCATGCAGCTGCCTGAAGAAGGGACATCAGACCCCCTAGAATTGTAGTAAACGATGGTTGTGAGCCAGGTCCTCTGCAAGAGCAGCAAGTCTCCTTAACTGCTGAGCCATCTCTCATCTTAGCAGTTTGCTTTTTCACCTTGCTTTTTAAATGTTCATAATGGACTAACCGAATGAAGGTGTGGATGTGTGGGCCGTTTCTCTCAGCTGCCCTGACCATCTTTCAAAAGCACACAAACAAGAAACCTCATACATACACTGAACCAAAATACCTTCCCTTCTAATGGCATCAGAAGATGGGCAACAGAAGCTTTTCCTGTAGCTAAGCATGGCTATGCTGCATGGGAGTGAGAGCCTGATTCAGACTCATGGGAAAATCCAGCCTCCGAATTGACAGTGCTGCCACCTACAGGGGTCAATCCATCAACAAGTCCATCTATGGAAGACCATGTCCAGCACTGTCTGAAAGATGGAAAGCAGCGCATCCACCTCTGACTTACACTGAGGAAACTAGGAGCAGGTCAGGTGGCTTCCATGGGGTCGCATCAGTTGTCATGAAAGTCTGGGCTCAGGAATGGAAGCTGGTGAGCTTCCATTTCAAGGTCTGGAAAGCTATGAAGGGCCACAAGACTCACTGAAAATGCCAGTTTCTTTCTCCTCCAACAAGATATGACAACATGTTGGAAGAAAGGAGAGGAGGGGAGGAAAGATGAAGGGGGAGGGAAAGAAGGGGAGGGAGGGAAGAGGAGGGAGGGGAGGAAGGGAAGGGGAGGGAGGGAGGGAGGGAAGGGGAGGGAGGGAGGGAGGGAGGGAAGGGGAGGGAGGGAGGGAGGGAGGGAGGGGGAGGGAGGGAAGGGGAGGGAGGGAGGGAAGGGGAGGGAGGGAGGGAGGGAAGGGGAGGGGGAGAGAGGGAAGGGGAGAGAGAGAGAGAGAGAGAGAGAGAGAGGAGAGAGAGAGAGAGAGAGAGAGAGGAGCGCAGGCTGTGCATCAGTTATTCAATCACTCTTACTCTCAAATTTCTTGTCACTCCTGTGAGTCAGAATTGAGGATTTGTGAGAATGAGACTTGGGGACTTTCTGAGCTCTCAGCTTTCAGTTGGAGGAACTTGCCTGCCAGGGTAGTTGTCAATTTTCCCAGTGACTGATTTAATGAGCAGCCTCCTGTTCGGACAGTGGCTTTCTCCTGTGGGAAAAAAATGCTGTCTAGGGCCCCTGACCTGACCTCTCCACTCTATCTTGTTGCATAAACAAGAATAAATAGAAATCAAGCTTCCACTCAACACTGAGCTTCCCTCCAGTCAGGAGAAAGGTTTCCACGTAAGAAAAACTTCATGGTGTTCACATTTGCTTCTTTTTTATATTAATTTTTAGTTATGTGTATGGGGGTGTGGTGTATTCACATGAGTTCAGGTGCTTGCAGAAGCCAGAAGAAGGTGTCTGATCTTGTGTACAAAGTTGTGCCCATTACCCATCATGGAGTAAAGTCCCTGCACTTGGCAGTTATTTTGATCACAATTTGTAATGGAATTTGAGGCTCTTGGCATTTATGTGTTTTCCAGGTTTTGTGGTTTGAGATGCTCCAGTGTGTGTCATTGGTTTGCTCATCTGTCAAATGAAGATAATGTTGACAAGACCTGACTACCAGGACTCTTGTGAATTTTAAATAAACCATCTCCCTAGAAACCAGTCTATAAACTTGTAGAGATGAGCCATTGGTATAAGAAAATAACTGTATTGGAGGCAGGTCCAGAAAAGTTGAGGAATGGAAGAATGTCTGGGAAGATACTTGTCTTAGTAAGGTTATTATCACTATGAGAAGACATCATGATCAAGGCAACTCAAAAAGAAAGCGTTTAACTGGAGGCTTGCTTACAGGGTCATAAGGTCAGTTTATTATCATCACGGTAGGGAATAGACAGGCATGGATTTCTAAAACCTCAAAGCCATCTTTCCAGCACCATGTACAGACTTTTTAAATTGTTGTCGTTAAGCATAATATAGCAACTGTATACACAGCATTTATGTTTCTTAAATATATAATCAAACTAGGGATGATTTGTGTATACAGGAAGGTATGCAATGGCCCTATGTAAATCAGTTATCATTTTGTAGAAGATATTTAAGCATTTTTTGATTTTGGCATCTACATGAGTTCTGGATTCAATGCCTCATGTAGCAAGGAGATAACCCTAACAGAATATGTGGTGCGTGGAAGAGTTGAGCATGTTTCAAGTTCTGTCCAGAAAGTACAAAGATGGAGGTTCCACTATTTTAAAGGGACACAAGCAATAAATAAATAAATAAATAAATAAATAATAAATAAAGACATACGTAGGTTCTAGGTGGTAACAAGTGCTGTGGAGACTAATAGAAATGGGATTGGAGAGCCTGGCTACATGGCTCAGCAGGTACAAGCAGTTGTCACCAAGTCTAGTGACCTAAGTTCCATCTCCATAACCCACATGGTAGAGAGAGCAGGTTGCCCTCTGACCTCCATGGAACATGCCTCCCTCCCAAAGAAATACATGTAAAACCTTACATTAAATGGGAAGGAGGAGAAGGGCCTGAGGAAATGAAAGGGGAGGGTACCAGGAGCTTAAGCTTGGTACAAATGAGAGGTGTCCATTTGATAACCAAATGCAGATGCTGACCCAAACACTGATGATAGGAGGCTGGAGTTCTAGGAGAGAGCTGGGCTGAAGATGTGACTGCTGGATACCAGGCAGAGAAACAATGTGAAAGGTCAGATAAAACAAAACCAGAACAAAACCTAGCACTGTAGAGATGGCTCAGCGGTCAAAGTCTGAGGTCTTAGTTCTGGATAGGTATGCCAACAGTAACAGCAAAGAGGAAGAATTAAACCCATTTTTCTTTCTGCCTCTGCTTCACTGCCTTAGCTATCTCCAGTCCTTCTCAGATATTGCATGTTTCACGAGATGTGGGACTGTGAAAGGTAGCTTGGTCCCTGGTTGAGCTAAGGCTTGAAGCCTGGAAACCCTGAAGGGACGATCAGCGCTTCTCCTGTTTCCAGGCACCAGGCCCCTGTCACTAGCCACAGTCCCCCATAGATTTGTGGTTATCAGTCACATAAGGGCAATGCCCCAGCCCCTCCATAGGTAGAGGACATGACCTGTGGTCATGTGGGCTTAAGACAGATCTCCATTTTAATGAGGTACCTAAAGGCCTGGAGGGATTAGCCAATAAGCTTTCCTTCCTAGACACTCCTCCCTGCAAAAGGTATTTAACCTTAGGCTCACCCTGAGAAATGGGGTATGGTTTTACACATCCACTTTCTACCATGACAATAAATGCTTTAAAACCATGGACTGCCTCTTTTCATCAGGAGCTGCTGTGGGGAGCCATGGAGAAGGCCTTTGCCTATAGAGCCGCCATCTAATCTCCCATAGAAGGCCTCTCTGCCTTCTGCCTTCTGTCTCTGATTTCCAAAGGGTGCTATGATTCCTTCCTTCCTAAGATGGACTGATACCAATGCCTAAGTAAAGAGGAGCTCCAGCCCCTCACACTACTAAACAGTCAGTATTAGAGAAACCCATTCCAGTAACAGACAGCACCACCTTGCCCCTCCCCAGTACTCTACTTACTACAAGTGGAACGAGAGCAGGAGGAATATTTGGTAGGACACAGGACACTAGGAAGAGTGGCTCCTCTGCTCTAATCCCATGCCAACCAGAAAGGACTCTGAGGAAGCTGTCATTTGACGTCTAGTCCTCTGCCTTACCACCTGGAGAGCTGGGTACAAAGAGCTTCTGGGCTTTCCTTGTGTGGGCTGAGTCCAGGTTGGCATTGTGTCATGCACCGTGGACATAAGTTCAGATCTCCCTCTCCCAGAACCCACCATAAAGGTTTGGACTACACACACATTGTTTTGTTTATTTTCCTCTGGTTTTAAATATTGGTTGGCTGAGTCTTCCTTAGATTGGTCTTTTAGGTTGTCTAGTTAGGATTTTATTGCTCTGAAAAGACACCATGACCAAGGTAACCTTTATAAAGGAAAAGATGTAAATGGGACTGCCTTATAGTTCCGGAGGTTTAGGTCATTATCATCATGACAGAAGCATGGTGGCATGCAGGCAGACAGGGTGCTGGAGAAGGAGCTGAGAGTTCTACATTTTGATTCATAGGCAGCAAAAGGAGATTGTGTGTCACACTAGGCATAGCTTAAGCAGAGGAGACCTCAAAGTCCACCCCCACACAGTGACAAACTTCCTCCAAGAAGGATACACCTGCTCCAACAAGGTCATACCTCCTAATAGTGCCACTCCCTGTGGACCAAGGATTCAAACACATGACTCTATGGGGGGCATGCCTACTCAAACCACTACAGTGGTTTGGTGGTAATGAGCTATGTTTTTGCCTCTCACTGAGTCTATTCTTCTAACAAGATTGATACTTTTATGTGCTATCATGGCGATAACAATCTTGCTTCCACCTCTAGACATGGCACTTCCTTAAACAAATCTTGTAGGACTGACCCAGCAGTCCTGAATTCTCTTAGCTTATTTTGAAAATCAGGGCTTAGCATTCTAAAAAGGATGGTCTGTCTGAATGTGGTAATATGGGTCTTTGGCCCAGGGAAGCCATTGAAGGACAAACCAAAGAGAAACCCACCTGTTCCCATGCACGTGTATCCCTGCTCCCTTCCAAGTCATGAGTGCTGCTTGCTCACCATTTATATATCCATTCACAAATGTGCCTCAAACTGTTTGCCTCAGACTTCCAGTCATACTTGAAAAACTACAGCTAACAGTTTGTTAGGTTTCTACAGAAGGGGTCCTGAATGTGGCACCAGGGACAAGGTACCTGTCACTGTTAGAGATTTGAAAGGAATGAAAGTCTCCCAAATTCAATTCAGATAGCTCTTCACCCTTGGTCTCAGCCTGGGGCACCAGGTATATTGCTCATTGTGTTTCCAGTCCCATCAATCAAGTTAGGCATGACTTCAACTTTCTCCCCACGAGGCAGAGGCACATACACTTGCTTCTTCATGCCTTTGCTCACGTGCGGACTTCCTGAAGATGTGATAGTGGAGAGTGCTCTGGGTCGTGAGCAAGTAGGAGGGTGAGTGGACTGGGCAGGGAAGTAGAGAGCAGAAAGACCTGAAGCAGCTCCAACACCTCATTTTTCCCCCTTTCTTAGTCCTCCAGAGCTCCACCTTTTCAATGAATAACAGAATGAGCTGAAAAAATAAGTTGCCAATTTTCATAGCTAGCAGGCTGCAGGGTCAGAATAAAAAACTCAAGTCTGACTTCAAAGCATGTTGTTTTCACTGGTTACATTGGTACCTCTATATGAACCTACTTGATAGTTGATTCTAATAAGCATTTAAAATTTATTGAATACCTGTAGACCCATACAAATTTGGGGATTCAGCAAGCTAATAATCGATTCTTTACAAAATTTTCAACTACCAAGCTAATTTTAATGTTTCTAAAGAATTTAGATTTAAAACTGTGCAATGGTGGTACATGCCTTTAATCCCTGCATTTAGGATGTGGGATGAAGAGGCAGGAGCAGGAGAAGTTCTGTGAGTTCGAGGTCAGCCTAGTCTATCGATCAAGTTCCATAACAACCAAGGCTACACAGAGGAACCTTGTCTCAAAAACAAAACAAACAACCCAAATAAATAAACAAGCAAAGAATTTAGATTTAATTTTATCTTCATAAATAAGACAATAGTTAAAAATTCTGGCAACATTCTGTTTATTGCCTGAGAACTGTAGGTACTTGCATCCCTAATAAGGCTGTGGAAACATCACATCACAAAATAAACATTTGTATACACATTATTCATTTTGTACATGATGACAACCATCTCTAGAGGTGAATGCCACCGACCCGACATAGACATTGTGTTGTCTCCACACATGTTGGCAATCTTCCAAAAGTGAAAAAAATATTTAAAAACTACTATATCATTATGAGTTTTATCCTGCTTTTAAGATTCATATTTCTGTGGTTTACCATACTCAATGTGTATGGCGGGTCTTCCTACTCCTCTTCTGAAATTTGTATTAACTGCTTTTCCATTACTGTGACAAAACATCACGACCAACTCAACTTACAGAGAAAAGAGTTTATTTGGACATATGGCTGCAGAGGGTTATAGTCCATGGGGCAGAGTGAAGGCCTGGTGGGTAGAGCTGGAAGCTGGGGACTCACATCTTGAAACACAAGAACAAAACAGAGAGTGAACTCAAAAGTGACCCGAGTTTTTAAACTCTCAAAGCACTGTAGGAAAGCGTTAGGAGGTGATATATTTCCTCCAATAAGGAAGGTCAGACGTCTTAAATCTCCCAATGGTGCCATCGATTGGGAACCAATTATTCAAACTCTAAGGATTATTTCTCAACCAAACCAAGGGAGCTCTGCCTTCAGATTCCATGTGTCACTAAGGGGAACGTCTTGGCCAAATTTGTATTCCATGATTTATACAGTAAAGAAAACACTACTTTCCTCATAAGTATCTTAGCATTAAAGGAGATAATGTATATACAAATTTAGGACAATAGCAAGGAGTAACTATAGTGCTTCAATTATTGAAATGTACTTGACCATAGGGCATAGTTAATCTTAATTGTCAACTTATTTTCAGTTGTCAACTAGAACAGTGGTTTCCCATGTGCCTAATTTTAACACAGTTCCTCACTTTATGGTGACCTCCCTAGCCATAAGATTATTTTGTTGCTATTCTATATCTGTATTTTTGCTATTGTTATTAATTGTAATAAAAATACCTTATACATGATATCTAATATGAGAGCCTATGAAAGCATTGTTCAATTTATAGTCTAGAGTCTTCTGAAAAGACAACCTTCAATTGAAGAATTGCTTAGTCAAAATTGGACTGAGGACATGTTCAGGGACAATTGTGTTGACTGTGAATTGATGTTAACTGTGCCACTGTGGCTGACACTATCCCTAGCTACAAATGCTATATAAAAAGATAGCTAAGCATCAGCCTGCATCCAGGTCACCAAGCAGTGTTCCTCCACAGTTTCTGCTTCAGGTTCCTGCTTGACTCCCTGTCTGACATCCCTTAATGCTGGACTGACTGTCCCCTGTAAACTCAGATAAGCCCTTCCTCCCTCAAGTGGCTTTTTTGTCAGGGTGTTCTGTCTCAGCAACAGAAACTCAACCAATACAACACAGAAAGACAAGCACTGAGTAGATTGAAGAGATGGTTCCAAGGTGTGGGGGAGATGAAGAGTATGAAGAAAAGAGGCAAAGCACCAAGTCCCACGGGAAGGGGACATAGTTAACTTGTAGGACAATTCAGACAGTTTTTCTACTCTGAAGATGACACTCCTAATCATCCCACTGGTTAGAGGTTGTGGCTCAGTGGTACAGCACTTGCTTAGCATGTGTGGGGCCCTGCAGTGGACCTTAGCACCCCACAAAAACAAAATAACTCTGAGCATGCATCAGTAACAACACCGGGACAGCAGATTGGAAAAATTAAGGATGTGAGTCACTGTCCATGGGTATGTACGTATCTCTTAGATACAGGCAAATCAGGAAGTCTGTTCACTTTGGAGGAATTTACCAAGCACTCTTCCAGCCCTGGTGACCATGCCTGCTTGCTGCCTCGCTCTGTGGCAGGCACATTGTTGGCATTGTGAACCTGCATTTCTGACTAGCCAGCTTTTGCATCTACTTGTTTTTCACAGGCAGAAGGAGAAGTCAGCCAATGTGCCCTGTTTCTCCTTACTGAGAGGTCTGTAGAGACTGCTTCTACAGGACTATGCTGTGCTGCTGAGACCACAGAGGAAGTTTTATTGTCCCTAGAGTGAGGGATCCCCATTCTGTGAGACACGGGCTTCCCTCTCACAGCTGGGATTGCTCTGTGACACTGCCCTTTATTTGAAGGCAGAAGCCACAGGTTAGACTCCAACCTGAATGTATATTTATCCCCATCACCTGTTGGCAATGTATTTTTGAGTAACAGATATGTCCATCTGTGTTTCTCAGTCAGTCAGCTCCCTTAATTTCTCTCTTTATATTTGAGAGTGTGACTGTCGAGGAAAATACAGAATGGCAATGAGCGGACCATCACTTTGCAGCCTGTGTGAACTGTCCATACTGATCTCTCCTCAGTGAGAGAGCAGGTCTGAGTCCAAACTGAGCCTGTGGGAGCCCTTCATAGGAACACATATCAGTGGGAACATGGTGGGGAAGCTGATGGACCATCTGACACCTTCCTTGTAGGCTGGGGACCCTTCTTTTTCCCTGCCTTCCTATAGACATATTGAAAGTTTCCCACCACCAAACAGGTGATTGACCTGCTCTTCATGAGGTGAATGTCCAACTCCAAGGTCATCCTGGCTGGTCCCGTGAAGTGCTAAGCTTTTCTATTTTCCCAAGTCTATCGTGGGAACCCTGTGACATTAGCCCAGCAATACTTGCCACAGTTCTGGTCCTGAGGAGTGGGCTGTCATGAGTTGAGAGCCATCCGTGTGGCTGTCCCCTGTACTGTGCTGAAGCTCTCTGTTCTGGGCCCCGTTGTCTGAGGCTTCAAGCAAAGCAAATCTCCCATTTGTAAAACAAGTTCTGGAATCTATATGAGGGGACCACAACAGAGCAGGGACCTCTGGGAGGAAATCTGAGGGACTCTGTGCCCACTGTCATATCTGGATTGAATGGTTTGGTTCACACATTGCACAAACATATATGAAGCACCTACTGTATACAGGGTAACAATTCTGACAGGAGATAGAGCCCCTGCACTTCTGTTTTTCTCCCAGAGTTTTCCTGCTCTCTAGATATCTTAGAGGTAGGAGACCAGGACTTTACAAATGGCATCCTTCCTGGTGTCCTCTAGGTATGGATATTTCTGCTCTAATCTAGAAGAGGATGAGCAAGTAAAGAAGGAAGTGGGCTTCATGTTACAAGGGAAGACTAATGCATCCAGAATAAGAATATTTGGGTACCAGTGTGAGAATGGGTCTCACATAGCTTTTGATTTCTTCTTGAGTGCTCAACCCTGAATCATTGCCTACGAAGGGAAGAGAGTTACAGGGGATGAGGTTTTGGCAAACAAGGGATGAAAGAGACTCAAGTCTGGCAGCTGTGAGGATCCATCCTCATCCTGAAAAGGTCATCCCTCCCCTTACATGTACAACAGGATCCATGGGTCCCTCCCTATATGCTCCCAGGCTAGTGGTTTAGACCCTGGCAGCTCTGGTTGGTTGGTATTGTTGCTCTCCTCATGGGGCCACAAACCCTTTCAGCTCCTTCAGTCTTCTCTATAACTCCTCCACTGGGATTCCATTGATCAGTCCAATGGCTGTGAGCATCTGTCTCTGAACATGTCAGACTCTGGCAGACCTCTAAGGACACAGCTATATCAGGCTCCTGTCAGCATGCACTTCCTGGCATCCACATCAGCGTCTACCTTTGGAGACTGCACATGGGATGGATACCCAGGTGGAATGGTCTGTAGATGGCCCCTCCTTCAGTTTCTGTCCCATACTTTGTCTCTATATTTGCTCCCTTGAGTATTTGTTACTCCTTCTAAGAAGGACTGAAGTACCCACACTTGGTCTTCCTTCTTCATGAGCTTCATGTGGTCTGTGAGTTGAATCTTGGGTATTGCGAGCTTCTGGGCTAATATACAATTATCAGTGAGTGGATATCATGTATGTTCTTTTGTGATTGGGTTACCTCACTCAGGATAATATTTTCTAGTTCCATCCATTTACATAAGAATTTCTTGAATTCATTGTTTTTAATAGCTGAATAATAGTCCATTGTGTAAATGTACCACATTTTTTGTATCCATGCCTCTGTTGAAGGACATCTGGGTTCTTTCCAGCTTCTAGCTATTATATATATAAAGCTGCTATGAACATAGTGGAGCATATGTCCTTGTTATATGTTGGAGCATATTCTGGGTATATGCCCTGGACTGGTATAGCTGGGTCCACAGGTAATGCACCTCAGGTAATGTACCTCAGAGTGGTACAACCACTCTGGAAATCAGTATGGCGGTTCCTCAGAAAATTGTAACCAGCTCTTAACCAGTGACAGTCAGACATAGTTCATAAAATAATTACAGTGCACTGAAGGTGATTTTCTCCTTGTATTGTCATCTGCTATGTCTGATTCCTCCACATGGGGGCAGCGGTGAGGCTCAGCTGCCATTGGCAAAGCTGGGCTGTAGGGAGGAGCTGCTGCAGCCTCCAGGACTCCTCTCTAGGTCTCTCTGCAGTGCCTTATCCTGCAATGCTTTTCCTGCTGGCAAACTTTCAGAGCAAAGGTGTAGAGGATGCCCAGGCTCATAGAACTGAAGGAATCTGTCTCAGAAACCATGTAAACATCGTAAAAAGGAATAAAGGGAGACGTGCAGTTCATGTTGACAAGGGGAACACGATATTCATAAACTCTAAAACTGCCCCTCTAGTGCTCCTTGTGAAGTCCTGACATGCTCATGGTACTAACTCATCAGTCACCGGCTTGCTAATCACTGTGAATGAGGTCTGGCCATGGGATGAAAGCAAAGGACTTTGGACCAGAGACCACTGGTGCACAGAAAAAGCAATCAGTGAGTAAAAAGGAAGAAATGATCTCATTTCACAGGGAAGGGAGGGAGATGAGCAACTAGAGAAGAGGTTGGCTGCCAGATGCCATGGATGGTGACATAGAAAGTATGGTGTTGGGCTTTCACTCTGTTGCTGTGACAAGCACCATGAGTAAAAGCACCTTAGGGAAGGCAAAGGTTTCTTTCAGGCTACAGGTCATCACTGGAGAATGTCAGGACAAGGACTCAAGCAGGATCTTGAAGCAGAAACAATGGAGGACAAATCAGATCTTAAATAGTGTTGGGGGCTAGCTTCCATCTTGTAAGCTGGGGGATGTGGCTGAGCCTGCAGTTTACAGAGAGCTGCACCTCTGGCCTTGAGCTGTAAAATGATGAGGGTGGGAACTGGTCCTTAGCAAGATGATTGCTGTGCAAGAACTCTGACACTTGGAGCTTTGGGCTGGCACAGGTGTGTGTGTGTGTGTGTGTGTGTGTGTGTGTGTGTGCACCCAAGTGTTTGCATGAGTGCTCGAGAGTGCTTTCGATTCACACTTAACACACTCAATGTAGCATGAAAGAAGGCAACATGGCTAGGGTTTTAGGTGGGTCTGGGTGAGCAGGGCTGAGTTGAGGTGTAGGGATAGAGATGCTATTTAAGTGTAGGGACTCAGATTACAAAGATGAGGTGCTTCCTGTATCCAGACATCCCTTGGAGCTGTGGAATGGGACACACCCATGTATCTGTGTCTAAGTGTGTTCTTGTGGAATGGGAGGGGACCTAGAAGCATTTAGGGAAAGCCCTGCGTGAAGAGGGTACAGTAAAGGGACACCCCATTAAATGACCTCACTTCCTTTACAATGACCTAACAATGCAGAGCCCTGATAACCAGGCAGCCAACTGCTTAGGGGTAGCCCAGAAGGCTCACTTGTCAGTGAGCTTAGAGACAGCAAGATGCTCTTTTGCTGTCTTTGGACTCCTGGAGACTCAGGTCTCAAGAAAGATGAATGAGGCCCATGGAGGGACCTGGAAATTCATGATTGTTTCTTGCCTCCAATGCCTCTGGCCATTTGCCCAGAAGGAAACAGACTTGACACAGGACAGCCAGGCCCAGGACCATGCAAACAAGGTACCCTCTCGGAACTATCAGAGTTTCCCCTAGTTTTGCTCTGCGTGTTTGACACTGTAGTGATTGAGGAAGACTTGTAGTGATAATCACCACTGAGAATGTTACAGACCTGTGTTTGTTTGAACCATCTACGGTGTTGTCACCTCAGGGTGAACATGTGTGTACCCCAAAGGACATCAAAGAGGCCTGTAAGGAGTCCTGCATCACTGCAGACATGGTGGAGAAGCTGGTGAACCACCTGGTGCCATCCCTGCTGGGCGGAGACCCCTGCTTTGCCACTGACTTCCTGTTCTTCTACCGACGTTTCACTACCACACAGCACGTGCTGGATCTCCTGTTGAAACGGTGAGTGCCCACTTCCAAGGCCTGAGGTCTGAGATTCTCTTGCTGGCTCCTGAAAGCACTCTTTCTACATCTTATACCCAGAAGTATGGAGTGAAAAACGCTTCTTCCAGTCTTGGTCCAAAGGAGGTGCTTTCCAAACTGAGACCCTAATGAATGTAGCTGTCCTCTGTACCTTAAAGAAGCTTTCTATTTTTTGTTTAATATTTCTGAGGCCTTGGTGGAAGCACTTCTCCCGTTTGTAGAGAATGTTCCAGAATTCCTTTTGAAGTACACAATATAGATGTGTCCAGAGTGGAGACCTATGGAGGGCAATCTGAGAGACCTGTAAGCACTGAGATGTCTGAATAGAGATGTTTGTGCTCACCCATTGCACAAACATCTTTGAAGCACCTACTGTATACAGGTGAACTTATGATTTTGAGTGCAGACAGAAATTCCAGGTTCTGGATTTTGTCCCATGTCAAGATAGCCACCTGCCCCTAGATGACTTTTAGGTGGGGTCCTGCAATTTTATAGGTGACATCTGTTCTGGTCTCCTCTAGGTATGGATACTTCCGCCCAAATTGCAAAAAGGATGAACAAGTAAAGAGGTAAGTGGGCTTTGAAAGAAGAGGAAGGATTTGGGTCTCCAGTGTGGGGTCATTTGGGTTCCTAAGGTAAGGAACAGCCAATGCTTTGCTCTCATTCTTCTCCTGGATTCTAGTACCGTACTGTTGTCCATGCAGTGCCTTCAGGATGAGAATTGCATGGGCATGGTTCTTGCAAGTGGTGGGATGGGGAGTCTGGGGCCCAAGTGCCACTGTGAGACTCTGTCCATATACCAGGCCATGCCAGGAGGCTTGCTCAGCTGTTCTCCACTACAGGCTGGCAATGAGGGGTGTGAGGTTCCCTGCTCACTAGGTTTTCACAGCCCTGCTCACAGTACTCCTCTGCATAGGGCTGTATCTCTTCCTTGCAGTCCTCCCTGTAGACAGAATCCATGGGAGGGTTGGAGAAGGAAAGACATGGCCATGGACTGTGTTGTCCATCCCTTCTCCGCAGCATGCTCTGTACTTTCCTGGACATATGGATTGACATATACCCTGAGGACTTTTGTCAGACCTCAGACCTGTCCATTCTGAGAAAGCTGAAGGCCTACTTGATTGAGAAAATGCCCTACTCAGATCTGAATATTCGAGTCCATCTGCTTCTCGTGGATTTACAGTATGAGTCCAAGGAGTCAGAGAGAGGCAATAAAGAAAACTCAGGTAGGTGTTTAACACCCTATGTGTAAGGTTCAATACCTGGTGTGCTGGGGATGGCTTGAGATTCTCCTGTTTGTAGGAGCTCTCACTTGACCCTGGCCTGCGCACATGACCTTTTGTAGGCCACTGTTGAGATACCCAGAAAACATGGTCTTCTCTTTCTTTGGAAAGACTGACAGAAGGTCTCCTCCTGGGGATCTTGTGTCTTGCATCCCACAACCCCTTTCCTTTTCCACAAGCTTACATAGGCTGCAGATTTGTCTTCATCCTTAGATCTGGGGAGTCACACATCTGGAGATTCAGAGAGTGAAGTGCGGTTTCCATTAGTGAAACTACGGCCAGAACCAGCTTGTTCACCAGAGACAGAGAGCCCCAAATCTACCAGAATGTTCTGCTGTTGGAAGCAGATGTGACATCAGCGGTCCAGCCAGCAACCTGCTAGCAGCTGTCGAACCTGTGTCTCACCATGTTAGCATACACAGTGGTCTTTCACACATCTTGCCCTTGGTGCAGTGGGTCTACCTCCTTAGAGAATGACCCTGTCACCCTCTATCACCAATGGGGGTCTATTTGGTCAGACAGCACCCAACCGAATCATTTCCTGATTTCGATGTAGCAGCTCTCCCTGCCCTGCATCCAGCTCTGAGAAATACCCTTTTTCCTCCTGTGATTTTTTCAATGTTTCATGGTTTTAACTATTGCTTTTAATAAATTTTAGCATTTGTTTCATTCCCTAAATTGTGGTTATGATGTTCATTCCGCATGCGTGTACAGGGCACATCAGTATACCCAGGGAGACTACACTGGTTTGGTGAAGGGTACATGGAGACAGATTATCCTAGAGGGAAAGAGGCAAAAGCCCACTGTTTGGCAGAGGCTGAGTGAATGTCTGAAAGTGGTGCAGGAAAAGAGAAAGTTGAGGTCACTCACCATTTGCTGGGGTCCTTGTGGCCAAGGTCATGTGCTTTGAGGTCCAGTTGACCAGATATCCATGACAGGGGTCTCTAGTTTAGTTTCAGAAGGGTGGGGAGGATGGAGATCAGGGAGGGAGAGGAGGACTAGGACAGTTGAGCGGTTCACAGCCCACCGAGTCAGGAACCAGAAGAGAATCAGGGCCCTTAGCTGACTTGCTCCTGTGATTCTGTCCAGACCAATGGGATAGAACTGTGCACACCCAGTGTGAGCATTTCCTCATCAGTGAACCCTCCTCAGAATCTCCACCCCAGGAAACACAGGTGCACCTCACCAGGCTCTGCAGTTTTCTGAATGCACTCAGGTCTACAGCGACATTGAACAGGAAGCATACAGAAGTGAGTAGGGTAGAAGAAAGCAAAGGAGGACAGAGCATTGGGTGGGTAGAGCAGCTACAGGCTTTGCAGCTTGATGGAAATTGGGCTGGAAAGCATTTCCCTGGGAGAACGACAGGTGGAAGTGCCTCTCAACCAGCATACAGAGGCTTCCTGTGTGTTAGGCACAAAGTAATTGTACTGGGGTGAAATAAGCCTGGAACTCATGACGATTCCTATGTGGTCTGTGTCAGTTTCACAGACTGACTCAAGTATTTATATGTTGCAACCGGAATAGCAGTGGCCCACGGTAGCAGAGTCTTTCCCCTATTTAGTTGATTGGATAATAAAGATGAAAAGAATCCAATTGTTGGGCGAAAAGGAGGAGACAGCTGCTAGTATCCAGGGGCAAGAGTTCAGGCAATATTTACTCCAGATCTGGCCCTAGAGAGCTGAGGTCCTGACATGTGTGACTGTCCCCCGTGTTGTAAACAAGTTCTCACCTGGAGCCCCATTATCTGATATGACAGGCTAAGCAATATTCCCATCTGTACAAGAACTGCTTGGATCTCTTTTGGTGTGTCCTAACATTGAAGTATCCAGACAAGGGTTCCCTAAAGGATGGGCATGAATTGCCCATTCCAGATAGGTTTTCCAGCTGATGGAGGCAGGCTCCATCAGAGCCTGAGCATAAAGTATACAGTCTCCTGCTCACTTGGACCACATACCTCCATCCACCATGTCCATGTGCATATGTCCTGATCATCCTCTACTTGGGAGTTCCCTGTGAGGGCCGATGGGAGAGCTGAGCAAAGAGAGACAAGACCTCTGACTCTGCTGCTTTTAAAGTGCCCCAAGCACATCTCTACCTTCCTGGAGACACAGTTGGACATGTATCCTGAGGATTTTTGCCAGTCCTCAGAGTTATCCATTCTGAACCAGCAGATGGTCTGCTTTCTTCTCAACAAGCCCTGCTCAGATCTGGCAGTCTGTGTGCATATGCTTCTGATCCAGCTGAAGGAGAAGAAACCGGTGATTCAGAAGGAAAGACTGAGGAAGCCTGGGGTAGGTAAGGAGCAGTCAGCACAGGGTGTTCTGGAGGAAGACTCACATACTGCTCAAGAAGCCAGTGATTCAGAGAGAAAGAATGAGGAAGCCGGGAGAGGTGAGGGGTCAGGACAAGGTGTTCTGTGGGAAGACTCATACACTGCTGTCACAGACCCTGGTGTGAACAGATGTTATTTTTTGGTCAGGATCTTAGATTTTCGTGCAGATACAAGTCTCCACTGTCCATAGAAAAGGATAGGAGAAGACTGTTCTCAGAGTCTTACCTCCTTTGGCAACTTCACTGTCACTTCCTGTCTCAAGATGCCTCCATCCTTCGAGTGTTTTTCTCCATCCTTAGGTCTGGAGAGACACACACCAGCAAGTTGCCAGCATGAGATATATTTACCAGTGACAGTGAATCTAGCCACTCTGGAGGGAGAACCAACCAGTGAGCCTGATGCCAACAGTAGCTGGGCCAACACACCCATCGTCTGCTGTGAGTCCTCCTCAGCCACCGCTGTGCATCAGCTAACACAGGCCACCTTTCTCACATCCAGCCTTTGCTCCTGTAGGCCCACCTACTGAGGAAGTGGTCACACCAGATCTGATCTTCTACCCACTCTACAGACCAAGTCTGTTATGTCATCTCTCTTGAGCTCAGCTTCTGAATTCCTAATAAAAGTCGCTTAACCATAGCTAGTCTTCATCTCCCTTGAAAATATCTTCTGCTTCTTTTAAGTGCTTGCCATACTGTTTTTAATAAAATTCCTATGTTTATCTTATATCGTTTGATTAGGGGCAAATACACAAAGCACACTGGCCATGCTGCAGTTCCTCACAGTGTCCTTGTGCTGCTGAAGTCCTAAGCAGACCATAGAGGTCATGTGGGAGACTATATACAGGCTGTCCGGAGAGCAGAGGAAGAAAACTCCTGCTTTGACAACTATTGATGAGTGCTCAGAATCCAGACAGAGGAGGCCTGTTGGCACGTCCTCAGGCATTGACCCTAATGGTTAAGGACATGGACATGATTCTCAGGTGGACCTACTGTCCCAGACAGAGGTCTTTGCTTTAGTCTCAGACTCCTTGTCTGTGACCCTGGACTGCAGTCTTATCCCAGGAAAAGATTAAGGAAAAAAGATAAGGGAGATCCCTGCCACTCTAATTGCAAGGCTGTGCGCATGCCCACTTACTGGCAATGTGCAATGCACAGCTTGTAGAGAGAAGTTTGGGAGAGGTTGATCCTGGTGCTTTTCGTACAGACTTGCTGAGCTTAATCACAAGGGTTGGTGAAGTTGAATAGAGAAACTGTGTGGAAAGTACCCTCCTTTAGAAAAGGAAAACAGTTCACATACTCACCTGAGATTTTAACCTTAACCCAAAGGTCTATTTTCTCCCCTTTTCTTCATTTTGCTTTTTGTTTCCAGCCGGCCAAACACTGTCTGATCATTGAGTTATACCCTCAAAAGTTGTTGAGTCGAAACTTTTGAAAGTTGAGAAAAGGTGTTATCAAAAAGGTATTTTGGCCTAAGTTATTTCCAGGCTGTTAGATTGCCAGAAGTACAGGGGCTGGCATCTTATTTCTATTCAAGAAGGTGCACTGTCAGTTCCCCTCGGAATGTAGGTGCCTGTCCACATCCCTGTAGCACCTCTTCATTCTCTACCTATCAAGGTCCTTCTCTGATTTAGCTCTATTCAGTCACAAGAAAGCCCTGGAACTTATTTTTTAAAAAATCAATCCTTAAGGTTCCTTCCTGGGTGTTCTGCTGACATATTCATGAGAATACATTTGAAGTCAGGTGTGCCAGGACACACATCTAATCGCAGAACTAAGAGAGGCAAAGCCAGGAAGACATTTTCCTATTAGAATACATGGTGAAAAGGAGGTCAGGCTGGGCAAGACCTGGGGAAGAGAGAGGAGAGATGAGAGAGAAAGGAAAAATAAATGGATCCAGGGTAAATCTTGTTGGCCTAGAAATCAATGCTGTGCCAACCCCTCAGGTGCCAGATTCACATGTACACTGCAACATCAGGCAGTATAGTTTTTATTGTTTAACTGTTTGCTGTGGCACAAGAGTCCTCCAAATGCAAATATGGCTTAACACTAGACACAGAGCTCGGAATCTGATGGAGCCTCTCCACGGTATTGTAGCTTCTATTCACTGAGAAATGTTAAGTCGTTTTCTTAGGGTCAGCTTTTGCCAGGTACTAAGTAGAGATGAATTGTTCAACACATTGCATTTCTCTCTGTTGTACCCGTGGGCTGGATGCAGAATTGCAGCCCTCTTAAACAAGCCAGGCTCTGTAGCATTCGCTCTTGCAGCCTGATTTTGCACTGGTTACTATGACATCCTGAGGAAAACACTAGTTCATAGCTCTAGTAGAAAATCACTTGCTTGAATAGGTGAATTGCTCCACTCGCTGCCACAAGAGATAGACAGATTTCTAGGCTGACATGTGTCCCCTGAGACAGTAATAGGATCGGGGACTTGGGTAGGTGTAGTTTGACCTCCAAATCCAATTGCTCCCTGAGCCTAGCCTATGCTGACTTGTCGACTCCTGGGCATTGCCAGAGTCTCTAATAATCTCCATTGTACTGGGCGCATCACACACAATTCTAAAATAGAGCTTCAAGCTCAGGCCTAATTCAGAGTGGCAGAAACACACCATGCCTTGAAAACAAAGATAGCCCTTCCTGTTTAGCAGTGCTAGCAGGAAACCAGTTTTCACAATAACCAAAAACTCTGATGCTTCAGATGTAAGAGACACTATTTCTACATTTTGTTGTTGTTGTTTTTTTTTTTTTTAACCAGGTCTTGAAAGCCAGGCCCTTGATCTAACACTAATCTATATCCTGAAATGACTCCTCAAAGAAGAAGACACAACTTTACTTCATCAATTGACTGATAGATATGTATTTATTCAATATTTATTTATTTGTTTATTTAAGTTCATTGGTGTTCTGTCTACACATATGTCTGTATGAACGCGTCAGATACATTAGAACTGAAAATACAAACAGTTGTGAGTGCCATGTTGTGCTGGGTTTGTTCCAGGGTGCATTGATGGAACAGCCAGTGCTCTTAACTCCTGAACCAACTCTCCAGCCTTCAAATGATTTATTATTTTAAAAGATTTAGCCGGGCTGTGGTGGCACATACCTTTAATCCCAGCACTTGGGAGGCAGAGGCAGGCGGATTTCTGAGTTCGAGGCCTGCCTGGTCTACAGAGTGAGTTCCAGGACAGCCCGGGCTACACAGAGAAACCCTGTCTCGAGAAACCAAAAAAAAAAAAAAAAGATTTATTTTTAAATGTGTGTGTCTGTGTGTGTGTTTAGTGTGTGTGTAGGTGTATGTAGGTGAGGGTAGAGATGCCCTCAGAATCCAGAGAGGGTCCTGGATTTCCTAGAGCTTCTACAGGGAGTTATGAGACAGCATGGGTCCTCTGAAGGAATAATATGTTTTATTCTGAGCCGTCTCTGTAGCCCTGTTTTTTAAGCAGGGTCTCTCACTGTTGCCCACACTAGCCTAAACCCATGGCAATCAGTATGTCTTAGCCTCTCAAGTGTTGGGATACAGATATGAACCGTTATGCCAGGCTGAAAAGAGAAATTTTAGACACTCTTGTAAAGGTGATAGTTGGAAGGAATTGGTCCTAGATTTTACTGACACTTGGCTTCTGAGACACAGAGGCCTGCATTCTAGAGAACAGGTTTCTAGCTGCCCTAATGGGAGCCTAGGATAAGGGAAGTACGTGCCCTCAGTCCTCATTCTTCTAGAGAAACAAGGTAGCATCTGTGGAACTTTACACATTAAATTCCTCTATGAAGTCTAGAAACTACTATTAAGTGGGTTTAGCGAGAAAGGTCTTATACAGGAGGCAAACGTGATTTGTGTATTTTAGGTATACACACTATAAAATTCTCTCTCAGGATGACTGTAGTATCAACAATTTCAAAGCTGAGATAGGATTGAAAGTCTGAGGCCAGCTTGTGCCACATAGTGAGTTGTAGGCCAGCCTGGAACACATACTGACCCAGGAGAAAGATGGGAGGGAGAGAGGACATGGGGAAGAGGAAGAAGAAACTTTTCTCAAACTTTTCTGGAATCGGAACCAAAGCTAGGCCATAAGTCATAAGCTATAAAGCATATTGCAGCCCCAAGCTGTCTTAGCATAGCTTTAGTCTTAGAATTGAAGATCCTAGTCTCAGAGACACTCACGACCTTCTTGAGGAAGCTTATGGAGAATGGGTTTGCCTGTAACAGCAGGTGCTTCCCAGGAGTTTGGTCCAAACAGTGGTTGAGAGGCCACCGTCAAAGAGGAACATAGTTTGCAGAAAGAGGCCTCAAAGAATCGCTATGCAAGCCAGCTTCAATCACATTCTCTTTGTACTTCTGGAGCACCAAAGTGACCCAGTGGTCCTCCAGAATGCAACACTAGTGGAGCCAGGCAACAAAGGGGTCTGGTGGATACAAGGTATGGTACAGGACCAGTGTGCCTGGAATCTAATTCCAGCCAGGGCTGCAGCCAACCCAGTAGCTGTGTCAGTGGTCAGAGAAAATTTAGGACTGGTCAGTAAGTCACTGAACTGGGCTTCTAGACATCGGGGAGACCAGAAGCTTCCAAGAAAACCCAAAAACACATTTGATGGCAATTAAGTGTGGCGAGCAGGTAGTCTGGGAAGAAGGCATGGCCCTGTGTGTCGGCATCCACCTCACATCCTGGGTTGTACACTAGATTCCAGACTCTGAGGTAGCTGGATAGCTTGACAGGACAGTAGGGAGTGGACTGGAGCCAGGCTGGTGTGTCCCCTCCTCCCCAACTTCTGCCACAGTGGATAGAAGTGAGGAAGCACAAGCACTCTGGACAGAGATCACTTGATGCAGACCCCAGCACACTGGCTGTGAAAGAGTGGATGTGGTAGGTATGCAGGAATGAAAACAGTGGGCACAACTGGGGATCACTAGAAATCCAGGAGAGAGATCAAAGTGAGGGATGACTGAGAGGCAACATAAGGATGTGATAATTCAAAGATAGCTTTGCAGAGTCCAAAGGCTGCTGGCTAGGCTGCTGAGCCTTCTTAGTGTAGGAATGACTGACCAAACATTTTGTGTAGTATGGTGTCTGTATATGTGTGTATACAGGTGTGCTTGTGACTGCAAGTCGATGCACGCAGAGGCTAGAGGTCAATGTCAGGTGTCTTCCTTATTTGCTCTCTGTATGTTGTGTAGCAAGCAAACCCTTTACTGACAGAGGAATCTCCCCAGCCGGGAGAGTTTAATTTTCAATAATTCAGCTCTTTGGTTGATCCAAATAAAGAAAGACGATATAGGAGCAGCCTGGCAACTGCATAGGCTGAGGCCTATGTTCTCCCTGTGTGTATTCATTAGCTGCCCTCCTTGTTACACATGAGTGAGGTAGGGCAAGTTCTATGGCAATTCCCAGCGATCAGCTGCATGTCTCAGGCTTTGACACTGAGGCCTCTGCTGACCCAGCTCAGCCTCCAGAACTAACAAACTCATAAACCTAAAGCAAGAGAAACTAGGGCCTGTTGAGTTGGCTCAGGGCTTAAGAAAATTTGTGGTTCTTATAGAGGACCCAGGTTCTATTCCCAGCTTTTACAAGACAGCTCACAACCAGATGAGAACTGCCTAATCCCAGGAGATCTGACATTCTCTGACCTTTGTGAACACTAGGCATGGAGGTGGCACACCTACACACATGTGGGCCAAACACTCATATGCATAAAATAATAATTCTGGAAGAGTAAAAGAAAGGAAAAAGGAAGGAAGGAGTTGGGGACGAAGGGAAGAAAAAGACAGAAGTTATGCTCGTAGTGTGGTATACACATTAGGCTCAAAACATAGAGACATGAGGTGTTGGATCTGAGTTGCTGATCAGCCTGGTCTACATAGTGAGTTACAAGCCAATCAAGGCTGAATAAATAGTCTCACTGTTCTGGAGAGCAGAAGTCTGAGTCAGTTGTGAGGGGGACCATGCATCTGTTGAAGGTTCCAGAAGGTCCTGTATCAGTTCTTTCTATATTCTAGTAGTAGTTGTTGGAAAACCCTGGAATTACTCAGCTAATGCCTTCATCACTCTAGAATGTACCTTTAGACTCTCTCTGTCTCTCTCTGTCTCTGTCTCTCTCTCTCTCTCTCTCTGTTTGTGTGTGTGTGTGTGTGTGTGTGTGTGTGTGTGTAATTCCCCTGTTTCTTGTGAGGGTAATGGTCCTTACATTACAGCCTTCCTTAATCTACATAAACTCAGTTTTATTTATACAGCCTGCATTACCAAATGACATTACCGCTGAAGGTTCTGAATAGACATTAATTTGGGGGTGACATACTCCAACCTATCACAAGAACAAAGAACAAATTATAATCAATGTATATGACACTTAGGTGTAATGGTTATTTTTACATGTCACCTTAAGTGGACCAAGGCATATTCAGATGCCTGGCTGAGCATTCCTTCTAGACTCTGAGGGTGCTCTGGAGGAGTTTACATTTTAATCAGCTGGCTGCCTTTCTCCTGTGTCAGTTTCCTAAAAGGGCCAATCACCTTCAGGGAGCTGAATGCAGGATGAACTAAGGAGGTGGAACATTTCATCCTATCAACACTCATTTTAGATGCAGAGCACTCGAAAGCAACAGTTCTCAGCACAGGGGTCACAACTCCTTTGGGGACAGCATATCAGATATTTACACTATGATCCCTGACAGTGGCAAAATTACAGTATGAACCAGCAACAAAATAATTTTATTGTTGGTGTTTTTTACAACATGAGGAACTGTATTCAAGAGTCACAGCAGTAGAAAGATTGAGAACCACTGCTATTAAGTGAGGTGAAACATTCCAGGCCAAGTTCAAGAAGTAAACACCTGGACAGCTTTAGTTAAGTACCTGAAACCAATATGATTCACAGTAAGATTCCCTTCTGAAAAAGACAGCCCTCAATTGAAGAATTGCTTAGATCAAGTTGGACTGAGGACCTGTCCATGGACAATTGTGTTGACTGTGAATTGATGTTAACTGTGCCACTGTGGCTGACATTATCCCTAGCTACAAATGCTATATAAAAAGATAGCTAAGCATCAGCCTGCAACCAGGTCACCAAGCAGTGTTCCTCCACAGTTTCTGCTTCAGGTTCCTGCTTGACTCCCTGTCTGACATCCCTTAATGCTGGACTGACTGTCCCCTGTAAACTCAGATAAGCCCTTCCTTCCCTTAAGTGGCTTTTTTGTCAGGGTGTTCTGTCTCAGCAACAGAAACTCAACCAATACAACACAGTAAGACAAGCACTGAATAGATATGAAGAGATGGTTCCAAGGTGTGGGGGAGATGAGGAGTATGAAGAGGCAAAGCACCAAATCCCACGGGAAGGGTACATGGATAACTTGTAGGACAATTCAGACAGTTTTTCTACTCTGAAGATGGCACTTCTAATCATCCCACTGGTTAGAGGTTGTGGCTCAGTGGTACAGCACTTGCTTAGCATGTGTGGGGCCCTGCAGTGGACCCTAGCACCCCACAAAAACAAAATAACTCTGAGCATGCATCAGTAACAACACCGGGACAGCAGATTGGAAAAATTAAGGATGTGAGTCACTGTCCATGGTTATGTCCACGGTATGTCTCTTTAGATACAGGGAAAATCAGGAAGTCTGGTCACTTTGCAGGAATTTACGAAGCACTCTTCCAGCCCTGGTGACCATGCCTGCTTGCTGCCTCGCTCTGTGACAGGTATATTGTTGGCATTGTGAACCTGCATTTTGCCTAGCCAGCTTTTGCATCTACTTGTTTTTCACAGGCAGAAGGAGAAGTCAGCCAATGTGCCCTGTTTCTCCTTACTGAGAGGTCTGTAGAGACTGCTTCTGCAGGACTATGCTCTGCTGCTGAGACCACAGAGGAAGTTTTATCCTCCCTAGAGTGAGGGATCCCCATTCTGTGAGACACGGGCTTCCCTCTCACAGCTGGGATTGCTCTGTGACACTGCCCTTTATTTGAAGGCAGAAGCCACAGGTTAGACTCCAACCTGGATGTACATTTATCCCCATCACCTGTTGGCAATGTAGTTTTGAGTAATAGACATGTCCATCTGTTTTTCTAAGTCAGTCAGCTCCCTTAATTTCTCTCATCTTACTTGAGAGTGTGACTGTCGAGGAAAATACAGAATTTCAAAGAACAGGCGATCAATTTGAAGCCTGTTTGAACTGTCCATACTGATATCTTCACAGTGTGAGAGCACATCTGAATCCAAAGTGACCCTGGGGGAGCCCTTCATAGGAACACATATCAGTGGGAACATGGTGCAGAAGCTGATGGACCATCTGACACCTTCTTTTTGTTTTTTTATTGGAAATTTTATTTACATTTCAGATGTTCTCTCCTTACCCCATTTCCCCCCCTCCCTCCCAGGAACTCACTATCCCTTCCCCCATCCTCCTGCCTCCACATTGGTGTACCCCCACCCAACCTCCCCCGTACCTCACCTCCCCACCCTCGAATATCCCCCCCCAATGTTCAGCCTTCATGGGACCAAGGATCTCTTCTCCCACTTATATATATAGCTCCCTTGCATATATAGCTGGATCTGGCACCTTCTTTGTCCCTGCCTTCCTGTAGACATATTGAAAGTTTGCCACCACCAAACAGGTGATTAACCTGCTCTTCATGAGGTGAATGTCCAACTCCAAGGTCATCCTGGCTGGTCCTGTGATTTGCTAAGCATTTCTATTTTTCTAGGGCTATTGTGGGAACCCTGTGACATTAGCCCAGCAATACTTGCCACAGGTCTTGTCCTGAGGAGTGGGCTGTCATGAGTTGAGAGCCATCTGTGTGGCTGTCCCCTGTACTGTGCTGAAGCTCTCTGTTCTGGCCCCGTTGTCTGAGGCTTCAAGCAAAGCAAATCTCCCATTTGTAAAACAAGTTCTGGAATCTATATCGGGGACCACAATATAGCAGAAACCCCTGGGAGGAAATCTAAGGGACTCTGTGCATGCTGACATATTTGGATTGAATGGTTTGGTTCATACATTGCACAAACATATATGAAGCACCTACTGTATACATGGTAACAATTCTGACAGGAGATAGAGCCCCTGCACTTCTGTTTTTCTCCCAGAGTTTTCCTGTCCCTTTATAATCTTAGAGGTAGGGGACCAGGACTTTACAAGTGACATCCTTCCTGGTCTCCTTTAGATATGGATACTGTTGCTTCCATCTTGAAGAGGATGAGCAAGTAAAGAAGGAAGCGGGCTTCATGTTACAAGGGAAGGCTAATGCATCCAGAATAAGAATATTTGGGTACCAAGGTGAGAATGGGTCTCACATAGCTTTTGATTTCTACTTGAGTGCTCAACCCTGAATCATTGCCTACGAAAGGAAGAGAGTTACAGGGTATGAGGTTTTGGCAAACAAGGAATGGGAGAGTGTGTAGAGACTCAGGACTGGCCACTGTAGGATCCATCCTCATTCCAGCCCACATCAGGCAGGTTTTTCCAGCTGTTCTCCATCAGAGCCTGAGCATAAGGTATACAGAGGCCCCTGCTCACTTGGACCACACAACACTGCCCACAATGGCTATGTGCATATGGCCTGATCATCTTCTGCATGGGAGTCCTCCATGAGGGCCCATGGGAGAGCTAAGCAAAGAGAGATCAAGCCTCTGTCTCTGCACTTTATAAGGTCCCACAAGCCATCAATACCTTCCTGTAGGGTGGTGGGTCCCATGTCTGCTCCTCCACAGGGCTTGACTGCTTGGGCAGCAGGATATGGGAAGTGACCGAACTTACTCCATGCTGCTCCAGGTAGATGTCATGGTGTAATGAAGTCCTGGGACAAGGGTCCGAGATGGGGAAGTGCAGTTTGTGGAGGGGACAGCCTTAGCTGGCTCAGGGAGTCCCCAAGCCTGCAAGGAGGCTGGGGTCATCTGGTTCTCAGGCTCTTGGACAGCGAGGCACCAATGGAAGCTGCAGTAGAGCTGAGAAAGGAGTGGGGGCCCTGCAGGCTGGATCTAGCTCAGGCCTGCGGGAAGGGGGGAATAAAAGGAAGAGTTCAGGCTGGTCCTGCAGGGAGACTCCTTGGTTTGATGGGTGGCAGGCTTGAGCTTGGTGGTGGTTATGGCTGGGAGTGCAGAGAGGCCTTTTATGGGAGATTAGATGGCCACGCTATATGGGAAGGCCTTCTCTATGACTCCTTCCCACAGTGGATCCCCATGAAAAGAAACAGTCCATAATATTAATGCATTTATTGTCATGGTGGAAAGTGGATGTGTAAAACCATACCCCTATCTCAGGGTAGGTCTGAGGTTAAATACCTTTTGCAGGGAGGAATGCCTGGGAAGGAAATCTTATTGGCTAAGCCCTCCAGGCGTTTAGGTACCTCATTAAAATTAAGATTTGTCTTGAGCCTACAGGATCAAAGGTCATGTCCTCTACATGTGGAGAGCTACATGTGACTGACGGCCAAAAGTCTATGGCGGTCTGCTGCTGTCAGGGACCTGGTTCCCAGGAACAGGCAAAGCTCCTCCTGTCCCTACAGGGTCTTCAAGCCTTAGCTCATCCAAGGACCAGGTAACCTTTCACAGTCCCACAGCTTCCTGCAGATATGGCTGGATGAGATTCCTGAGGATTTATGCCTGTCCTCAGATTTATGCATTCTGAACCAGCTGATGGTCTACTTGCTTCTGCACATGCCCCGCTCAGATGTGGCAGTCTGTGTCCATCTGCTCCTGATCCAGCTGAAGGACAAAGAAGCCAGTGACTATGAGAGCCAGGAACAGGCTCAGGTAGGTGTTTGAGCCCCGTGTGTGAGGTTCAGTACCTTGTGTGCTAGGGATGGCTTGAGAGGCTCCTGTATGCAGGAGCTGTCACTCGACCCTGGCCTGGGGACATGAACTTTTCTCAGACACTGTTGAGATTCCCAGCAGACATGGTCTCCTCTGTCTTTGGAAAGGCTGAGAGAAGGTCTCATCTTGGGGATTTTGTCTCTTGCACCCCTGACTCAATTCAGATTCAGTCCCTGGAAAAGTTCATTATGGGATGTACCGAGATGACAAACTTTTATTACCTGGTCATTCATTTCTTTTGTAACAAGCTCTTACCCAGCGATAGCTATTCATCAGACATTCTTCATAAAATAACTAGAGTGCACTGAAGGTGAGTTTTTCCTTGGACTGTCATCTGCTATGTCCGATTCCTCCAAATGGGGGCAGTGGTGAGGCTCAGCTGCCATTGGCAAAGCTGGGCTGTAGGGAGGAGCTGCTGCAGCCTCCAGGACTCCTCTCTGGATCTCTCTCCAGTCCCTTATCCTGCACTGGTTTTCCTGCTGGCAAACTTTCAGAACAAAGGTGTAGAGGGATGCCCAGGCTCATAGAACTGAAGGAATCTGTCACAGAAACCATGGAAACATCATAAAGAGGAGTAAAGTGAGAAGTGCAGTTCATGTTGACAAGGGGAACATGATATTCATGAACTCTAAAACTGCCCCTCTAGTGCTCCTTGTGAAATCCTGACATGCCCATGTTATTAACTCATCAGTCACTGGTTTGCTAATCACTGTGAATGAGGTCTGGCCATGGGATGAAAGCAAAGGACTTTGGACCAGAGACCACTGGTGCACAGAAAAAGCAATCAGTGAGTAAAAAGGAAGAAATGATCTCATTTTCACAAGGAAGAGAGGGAGATGAACAACTAGAGACAAGGTTGGCTGCCAGATGACATGGATGGTGACATAGAAAGTATGGTGTTGGGCTTTCACTCTGTTGCTGTGACAAGCACCATGACCAAAAGCACCTTGGGGAAGGCAAAGGGTTCTTGCAGGTCAGGTCATCACTGGAGAAAGTCAGGACAAGGACTCAAGCAGGAACTTGAGGCAGAAACAATGGAGGACAAATCAGATCTTAAACAGTGTTGGTGGCTAGCTTCCATCTTGTAAGCTAGTGTATGTGGATGAGCCTGCAGTTTACAGAGAGCTGTACCTCTGGCCTTGAACTCTAAAATGATCACAAGGGTGGGACCTGGTCCTGAGAAAGATGATGGCCATGCAAGAACACTGACACTGTGGAGCTGGGGGATGACAAAGGCACCATGGCTGTGTTTTAAGGTGGGCTTTGGTGCTCAGGTCTGACTTAGGAATAGGGATACAGATGCCATGGTAGGGACTCAGAGTGCAAAGCTGAGGTGCTGCCTGTATACAGCAGGTGCTGCCTGTATCCAGACATCCCTTGGAGCAGTGGAATGGGACACACCCATGTATCTGTGTCCACTTGTGTACATGGGAAGTATGAGGGTACCTACGAGCACTTAGGGAAAGCCCTCTGTGACGGGGACAGTAAAGGGGCTCCCAGGAAAGTGACATCACTTCTTCAGACAGTGACCCAACAATGCAGAACCCTGGTCACCAGACAGCCAATTGCTTAGGGTTAGCCCAGCCGGCTCACTTGTCCGTGAGCTTAGCAAGAGCAGGATGTTGTCTTGCTGTCCTTGGACTAATGGAGGCTCAGGCCTCAAGAAAGAGAAGAGTGAGGACCATGGAGGGACCTGGACATTCATGATTGTTTCATGCCTCCAATGTCTCTGGCCATTTGCCCAGAAGGAAACAGACTTGACACAGGACAGCCAGGCCCAGGACCAGGCAGACAAGATACCCTTTCAGAATTTCCAGAGTTTGGCCTTGTTTTTTCTGTGTGTTTGAAACTGTAATGATGAGGAAGACTTGTAGTGAAATAACACTGAGAAGTTCAACTGTGTTTGTTTGAACCATCTACGGTTTTGTTCTCCCAGGGTGAACATGAGTGTTACCCAAAGGTCATAAGGAACCCGAAAGGGACTTGTAAAACCCTTTTGCAGTCATGGTGGAGAAGTGGTGAACCCCCTTTGGTGCCATCCCTGCGGGTGGGAGACCCTTCTTTGCCCTGATTCCTGGACGCATACCGAAGTTTCCTTACACACAACAGTGCTGGATCTCTGTTGAAACGGTGGTGCCCACCTCCAAGGCCCCGGGGTCTGAGATTCTCTTGTTGTTTGGTTCTGAAAGCACTGTTTTATTTCTTGTACCCGAAATTTATGGGTGAAAAAAGCTTCTCCCAGGCTTGGCCAAAGGGGTGCTGTCCAAATGAGACCCTAATGAATGTAGCTGTCCTCTGTACCTTAAAGAGCTTTCTTTTCTTTTGCCCAATATTTCTGAGGCCTAGGTGGAAGCACTTCTCCCATTGTAGGATTTTTTTCCAAAATTTCCTATTGAAGTACACAATATAGTGTGTCCGAGTGGAGACCTTTGGAGGGAAATCATAGAGACCTGTGAGCACTGAGATGTCTGAATAGAGATGTTTGTGCTCACCCATTGCACAAAATCTTTGAAGCAATACTGTATGCAGGGTGAACTAATTATTTCTGAGAGCAGACGGAACGTCCAGGTTTGGATTTTGACTCTTGTCCAGGTGGCCCACCTTCCCCCAGATGTCTTTTAGGTGGGTGCCAGTGTTTTACAGATGACATCTTTTCTGGTCTCTTCTAGGTATGCGGACTTTGCCCGGATTGCAAAGGGGGATGATCAAGTAAAGAGGTGGGTGGGCTTTGAAAGAGAAGAAGGGTTTTTGGGGCTCCGTATGGGGATTTGGGTTCCTAAGGGAAGGAACAGCCAATGCTTTGCTTCATTCTTCTCCTGGATTCTAGTACCATGCTGTTGTCCTAGCAGTGCCTGTGGATGGGGAATTGCATGGACGGTCCTGCAAGTGGTGAGCTGTGGGAGTCTGGGGCTAAGTGCCACTGTGAGACTCTGTCCATATACCGGCCATGCCAGGAGGCTTGTCGCTGTTCTCCACTACAGGCTGGCAATGAGGTGTGTGGGCTCCCTGCCATTGGACCTCACACCCCTGCTCACATTTACTCCTCTGCTGGGGGTGGATCTCTTCCTTGTAGTCCCCGTAGGAAGAAGCCATGGGGGGGTTGTGAAAGAAAGCCCTGATCTTGACTGTGTTTTCCATCCCTCTCCCATCCCTGTTCTTTTGGAACAGGGTGACAAAATCCCGAGGAGTTTTGTCGGACCTCAACCGTCCTTCTGAAAAACTACGGCCTACTTGATTGGAACTCTTTTAATTAAATTCCCCGGGTTATATTCTTTCACGAAGCAGCAAACCCCAAAGGGTTTCAAAATGTGAAGAAACCGGGTGGTGTTTGTGGCCCTGTGAGTGAGGTTCTGTAATTGGTTAGGGGGCCCTGAGGGTCCGTTTGCAGGGGTGTCATAACCCGGGCCCTGGGCACATGACCTTTGGAGGCAAGGAAAATTTCCCGTAACATGGTCTCCGTTTTTTTGGGAAAAGAGGAAGATCTCTTTTGGGTCTTTCTCTTGCACCCCCCCCTTCCCTTCTCCAAAACCCTGCTTTGGGGTGCAAATTTTTTTTTTCCTTAGTCCGGGGCTCATTTTGGGTTCAAGCTTGACTACGGGTTCCCCAGTGAAATAGCTGGAACCGATGGTGACCATGACAGAACCCCCAAATCCACCAATTTTCTGC